>RJWM01012659.1:0-28584 GCA_004363535.1 Dasyprocta punctata
TTAGTTCAGCAAGGTTGCCAAGTACAAGATCAATTTATAAAAATAAATGATTTACATCAGATGCAAGCAAGTAGGAAATAGACAATAATAGATCATTCACAATAGCAATAAAACTTTAAAGTACAATGTCCACAGTTAGGCGTGGGGATCATATGTATAATCATAGCACTCTGGGTAGCTGAAGCAAGAGGACTACAAGTTGAAGCCCAGCCTGGGTAATTTAGGAATACAAAATAAAAAATTTAAAGAGGACTGGGTAAGTAGCTCAGTGTGAAGGTTTGGGTTCAATCTCAAATATCACCACAAAAAAAAAAAAAAGAAAAAAAAAAGCACAATATCCAGAAAATAGCCTAACACCTTGCAAGAACTTTATGGAGAAAATTCTAAAACTCTATTTAAGAGCACAAAAAAGACAGAAAATGTGAAGAAATAGACATACCATAGATAGTATGATTTTACATTGCAAAAATATCAATGTAATCCCTAAATTCAATGTTTTGGTATGACTGAAATGTGCAAGGACTAAAATTTTAAAGAACTCCATTAAGTTGTGAAACATATAAGGAAAAACATAATTTTAAATTCTGAATGTTTAGGTTAAGTCAATTTTGAAAAGCAATAGCAAACAGGGGAGACTCTGCCTTACCAGATACTATGTCATTATCACGTAGTAGTAAAAATGGTACGGCACTGCTCTAGAAACAAATAGAACAATGAGACAGACTGCAGAACTCAGAAGCAAACTCATAAAAGGGACATATATATATGTACATACAATGAGATGTATATCTACAAACCAATGATGTGTAAATTATTTAGAAGACAGTGTTGGGGAAACTGGCTTAGTTAATGAAAAGTTGTCATGTGCTCCACATTAGCTATATATAAAGAGAAACTCCAGATGCATTAACTGCTGATACATGAAAGATAGAAAAAAAAGTAGGAGACTGTTTCTATAAATGTGGGGTGAGAATTTACTTCATAAAGCATGACCACAGAACCAGGGCTGCAATTCAGTGGTAAATCGCATGCCTACTATGTGCAAAGCTCTGGAGTCAAGCCCTAGCTCCACAAAAAATAAAAAAACTGGAAAAAAATTACTGTAAAAGCATAAACCGCTGGGCATGGTGGCGCACGCCTTTAATCCCAGCACTTGGGAGGCTGAGGTAGGAGGAGCGTTGTGAATTCGAGGCCGGCTTGGGCTACAACATGAGCGCAAGGCCAGCCTGAGCTACACAGTGCGACCCTGCCTCAAAAAACTAGGGTTGGGAGTTTAGCTCAGTGGCTTGAGTGCCTGTCAGGCAGGCGTGAGATTGTGAGTTCAATCCCCGGTGCCGCAAAAAAAAAAAAAAAAAAAGCATAAACCATGAAGCAAAACATTGAGGTATCTGACTGTATCACAATAAGGCTTTTCTTTAATTAGAAATGCCATGAGAAAAAGAAATGACAAACTGGAAAAAGGTGTGTACAAAAGCGATCAGGGATTCATACGTGAAATATATAGAGAAATCAGCAAAAAACAGCCAGAAAATCTATTATAAAAATTAGAAAAGCATAAGAGTAGGTAGTTCATAGAAGAGAAAGCAGAATGGCAAGCAAGCACAGGAAAGATGCTCAAACACAGATGATGGAAATGCAAACAGTGTGATTCTGCCATAGCCACTGGCATGCTGGTACGTATTTTAAAACTTGCTCTGTGAAGATAGAGAAAGTCTTCATTTGTAGTGTTTGCCAGTTTCTATGGTGCAAATACTTTCATTGACACTGATTTCATGCTACCAGCATGAGGTTACTGAATAAGAAGTTGGGAAGAAATGCGTTCAGTCAGCGCCGTAAGCCACTCCAGCACACATTACTCTACCCATTAGTGTGGCAAAATGTCAGAAAGATAATCCCAAATGCTGGCAATGACATGGGGAAATAAGAATCCTCATGTGCTGCTAATGGGAATTTAATCTGGTAAATACATTCTGTGCAGCAATCTGGTAGCATTTAGGGGGAAAAAAAATCAATGTGCTTTATGACTTAGCAGGTAACTTCTTAGGTACACCTCAGAAAAACCCTTACAGAAAGCCAACATTTCATTCACTAGGTGATTTTACCCAGTCCATTGCTTTAAATACAATCTCCATTATCATTCTCAAGTTTATATTTCCTCTCTGACTTCAAACATGTGAGGTATGATAGAAAACTATAGTGAATGCTTAAGTTTGTAGCTCTTGGAGCTTAAGGCTAATTTTGTCATCAATACACATAACTATGGGTTTGTCAGACCCATGGTTATTCTTTAGAATATTTTAGTGATGAATTATTAATTTTAATTTTATGTTTTATTATATTAAACAATAAGGCCTTATCAGGAAAAATCACAAAAATAGAGTATTGAGTTTTTAATATTTATTGAGTGCTTATAAAAATCATCAAAATTTGCAACATCAACTGCTTTCTGCTGTACAAAGTCTAAAAAAGAACATCAGAAATAAATTCCCATATGATCTACAATGAAAATATCAATGACACTCTACAAAAAAATAATCCCTACTTCAGTGATCACACCTTAGGCAGTCTGCACACATGACAACAACACGTTCCATATGCACACATCACTTATATTGATAGCACATGTGTTTTGCTTTCCTGGCCTTTTGTAGGACATACTTGACATCTCAGTGGTCTTGCTGTTTTACCAGGAGGTTCTTATTATATTATACAGTGTGTAGTTAACAGGAACATAAAATATCAGTAAAATAAATTCTTAAATTCTTAACATATGTTGTATGTTTAGAATAAACATCAACATTTTCACATCAGCTGTTTACTTGCTTACAAAACCTAAAGATAATATTGGAAATAAATTCCTATATGAACTACAATGAAAATACCAATAGAACTCTACTACAAAAATAAGCTTTGCTTCAACTGCCACACCCAAGGCAGTCTTCACACATGACAACTACATGTTCCATACACCAGCATCACTTACTTGATAATATATATGCTTTCCTATCCATCTTTGTAGGGCACAATTGGCATCTTTTTTTTCTTCTTGTTGTAGTAGGTCTTTGTGTAGTAGGTCTGCCTGTTTACCTGTCAGCACACCACTGTGCTCCAGAATTCTTTTGCATAGTTCCCTGGGCAGAAACATTTTGTTTTCCTTCTACTGTAAATGACCTCTTATGACCTCCAGTTCCAATCCTCTAAGAAAGTTTCTCTGTGATATTTTGCACTCGTTTCTTTCTTCACAAACTATCAAACTATTTATGTCACACGTTTAGGATCGAGTGAAAAACAAACATCGGCCAGTACTTTGTGTTTCAAGTGACATCACAGATGCTGCATAACTCATCCACAACCTCTACTCCATGTTTGGTCTTGTCAAAAGTTTCCATCTCAGCCTTCTGACTTGTCAAGATTTCCCTACCAATATTTCCACTATGGTAAAATGTTGACATCAACAGTACCAGTTCACTTTTCTTTGCCATATACAAAGCTAACTTTATATCTTTCTGAAATTCAAAGATTGTACTATATAATTCTCTGCTTTGAAATTACAATACTTCATTTGGAATTTCTGCTTTGTTCCTGTGTACAGTTCCCATGCTGGTCAACTTGTGCTCTATTAGCAAAAGTAACATCAATTGGAAAATTGTTGAATGTCACATTCTGCTTAGTTTGGGAGATGGGAGCAACAATTCAGTTCACAACATCATTTGGTTTACTACTATATGAATAAGTACCTGAAGGCTGAGTTCCAGGATAAATGTCTAAATTGAAAGAATAATAAGTCTTTGCATCTACAAGGGCATAAATTTTTATGCCATATTTTGACCCACTGCTTTTCTATAAGTCTTTTACATTCCTGCCACCACTGTGAGAAATCTGTGCTAAGTACAGCAGACTTATGAATGCTTTCAATTCCACTAGTGAGGTGCCATAACAAATACATTTTTGAATATGGCCATTGGTGCATACAGAACATTTTACTTGCAATTCAGCCTTTGTGTATTTCACAGCATCTCCATAACATTTTATCTGTTACACTGGCATTCTGTCCAAGACCTTTGCTATATTTTCAGACCTACTTCTAACATTGGATCATTCCATTTGGTTGTGTGGCCACATAGCAATATTTTGACTAGTCAAATATGCACTCACATCGTTGTTTTCTTCGTCATCTGAATCAAGTAGGTCTGCATTCACTGTGACTGTATCAATTGATTCTTGCTCCATTTCACTGTCACAGGGAACTCTGACTCACTTGGTAACATCAAAGTCATCATCATCTTCATCATAATACACCTACATCACTCCGTTATGAAGGCATGTATTTTACCATAATGGATCATCTTCATCATCCATGCATGCACACTCTGATGTTTCAGTTTTGACCTCCTCAAAAACTTGCAAATCTGGTTTTTCATATGCCATTATACCAAATTGGGCTACTTCTACTTGAAAAATCAAAAGAAAACTTTTTTTTTAAACAACTTCTGGAGTGGTGTTGGTCTACTGGATCCTCTGTGATGGTCAAGTAAACATACACAAAGCCAGTTAGCCAGAGCATAAATGTGTGTCCAGGTCCTGTTTTGACACTTTGGGACATGTGCATTGCCATTTGTCATACCAAGTGAATGAACACATGGATTGCTTCCTGTAGCCCTCAGGGAAAGGTACTGAGATGCACAACCAGCTACTGTAACACTAAAGTACAAATTTACAGTAGAAAGGTAAGGGATGGGTCTCCTGGATCCAGGCTTCTGTCCAAAGAGTTTTTAAAATGTATCACAATAGAAGATCCATTGCTGTTAATCCCTCTTAATGTACCCCACCCCATGCTTCAAAAACACTTATCCCATAGCTCTTGTCACTTTAGAAACAATCCTAGAAGTCCTCTCGTGATAGTCATTAGCGTTGTTATGAATGCTTCAATGTCCTGAATCAATTCATAACATTTACTTGTCATAGCTATTTTGCTTTTGGAAAAGGGCTGGAAGTTACATGGTGCCTTATCTGGTGAATAAGAAGGATGAGCACGCACCATAATGTTTTTACAAGCCTGCCTTTCTGTTGGATGGCACTCAACAGCTATATTCACCGTATTTTTGATCACACCTCATAAAAACTTGAAAAAGGACTTATAGAATTTCCAAAAATAACAAGAGCAATGTGATAAGTGTGTTTAAAGAGAGATGGAATATTTTATGGGGAATTAATAGTAAAGCATCTTTAAATGTGATAAATATTTTTATTTAAACATTCACCATATATTTCCATCACATCTCATATATCCAACTGCCTACTCCATGTACCCTTGGTGGCCTATGATATATATTTCTAACAGAATATGTTCAAAGTGGAATCCCTCCCCATGACCTTCCCCATGTTAGTGAATGACAGCTCTATTCTTCTATTGCTCACTGGAGTCATCATTTCTGGATTCCTCAAATAAATGGTCCCATCCTTATTCTTTAAACAAGTTAATGACATCACTTATTGAGGAAATTCATCAATACCATGGAACTCCTTATACAACAACAGCCACTGGAAACCCCAGGAACTTCCTTTCTACTATTCTTACTTGGGCTTGCCTTCATCTGGCCCATCTCCTCTTCTTCCTCAAGGCTGCATGTGGGGACCACCTGCTAAAGCAGACCACAGACTGGAGAAGACTCAACTGAACAGCACAAGTCTTTTTATCTGAATCAATGGGCCTCACTCCTAGTTGCACATTTGAGTCGCCTGGATATTACTGGAAAAATAAACCCTAAACACAGTCTCAGATGTTCTGATTCTATGGTATAATTTAGATTCATGCTGTCCTATAAGTTCACTCTCTCTTTTGTGATCCCTAGTTCCCCAGAAGACACAGATGAATTTTTCAAACCCACCTTGTACGCGCACCAGTGGTTACCGCTTCTGAACACCAAGCAACACAACCACCTTTGAACGTCTTCTTTACAGACCAATGTAAAGGAGGGACAAGGAATGTTTCATAGCATCAGTATCAAACCATCACTGTGGCACAAGAGCTAAATGTTGTCATACCAGCCATCCAAATTTTTAGACACCAAGACACCTTCAGAAACATCTCAGTCACAAAAACAGCCACTCCCTCCCATTGAAACTGATCCTAGCCACGCTTAGAAAAGGTAAGCCATGAAGAAAAATCACTAAACTCACCATGAAAATGCAACTAGCCACAGTCAAGATGTGAGCACTTGCACAGCACAAATAATCCATTCCTACAACCAGAAAAATAACTGAAGCTCAAAAGAGATTTTAAGAGCTACATGTGAGGCCTCTGGGAGACTGAGGCAAGAGGATCACAAGTTCCATCCCAGCCTGGGAAACCTAGGGACCTAGTGAGACTCTGTCTCAGAATAAATAAATAAAAGAGATTTAAGAATCCTATCCACAGCCCATCATGTACAGATTGTATTTGGATCTGGATACAAACAAATGAAAAGAAAATCTTGGGATAACTGGGGGAAATTTAACCCTTGCAGAATACTAAACAATATCAAGAAATTTTTGTTAATTGTGTTGGATATGACAGTGACATCATGATGTGTTTATTTTAAATCCATATCTTTTAGGGGTTAAATATAGTGAAAGTTTAAGTAAAAAATTTTATTATAATAAAAGATGCATTGCCATGTATCACCCTCAAAATACTCAAAATATTTCCCCACACTTCAAACATATTAATTGCATCATTCATAACATGTATCTTTTATTATAGTAAGGTTTTTTAAAATTTAAGCATTCACCATATTTTCATCACTCTTTGTTCAATAAAACTGTTTCCTGTCTGAAATTTGTTTTAAGGTGCTCTATTAGCAATTAATTGTGTGGTGGGGAAGATAGATGAAAAAAGAATGAAATGATGATAATTATTAAAGTGAATTATGGGCATATTATTCTTCTTATCCATGATTTGAATTTTTTTCATACTAAAAAATATCTTTTAAACAAGTTCCAAGAAGGCAAGAATTTTAGTGTGCTTCTCCACTGCTCTATCCCAAGTCCCTAGAACCATATCTGGAACATAGTACAAATTAAATAAGTGTATGTCGATTGAATGTTTCAAGTTCTTAGATTTCAGTCTCAGTAAAGACAGAGTACAATATCCAGGGCATTTAGAGATCACAGAAGTTGCCTTTATATCACACAGAAATTTGAAGGTGCAAGGAATTCACATGTGACCAAAGTTCCACGAAGTTTTCTCTCCACCAGAGTTTCCAAAACCAATCCAGTAGACTACAAGGCATCAATGGCTTTAATAACATCTTGATTAGGAGTTAAAAGAAAGTCAAACCCACTGGAACAACCACCAACCTTGCACCTTGTCACCAATGAATTGAATGACTCATTTAACCAAAGAAAGCCATTGACAGAACAATTATTCTGACTCATGAAAAAGTCTCCTTTGTGACAAAAACAGCATTGATGAGATCATTTCTGGCATCTTTCATCTAATCATATTTGAAACAGCAGGCAATAGCCAAAGTAAAAAGAATTGCTTTTTAGATTCCTGTGGTGTTCAGTGCTAGAAGAATAACTTATAGTCTATCTTTTTTAAGGCTCATCAAAAATATCTTTATCATCTCCAAGATAATCACAGCCCTAAGGCACTGACTAGCACTTAGAAAGGCAACCAAATTGCATATTGGTCCATCAAACCACTAGAAATCCATTGAGTGCCTCCTACTCAAAGAGCGATGTGGAAGCTCTAATCAAGTGTTAGATTCACTCTTGAGAGGAGGAAAGAGGCTCATAGGTGTGATCAGAGGCAGCCTGCATTGGAACCCCAGGATCATGTTGTACTCAGTCTGCAACCCCAACCTGCCTCTTAATTTGCTTGGGTTTTGTTTACTTCTTTGCAAAGTGAGATAAACAATCCTTACCTCCAAGTGTTGTGCACTGAGTACAGGCCTGACTCAACGGGATGCACAATGCACAGCTGTGCTCCTAAGACACAAGAATAAGAAGAAAAGCAACTACCTGCCTAGGAAACGGTGCCAGCTCTCAGCATTTCCCAAGGGGGATCACGTTGTGGGATGAGGTGGTCAAGGAAGGCTTCAAGGAAGAGACATTAGTGGTAGGTGGGCAAGATAGACATAGATAAGTAAAGGAGGAGCTAACATTTGTTGAATGCTTAATGTGTGCTATGCACTATTTTACGTACTTCCATTCTTTTATACCTATAAAATACATATCATTTTAGTTCCATCTTTACAGTTGGAGAATCAAGGCCCAGAGCAGTTAGGTAACTTGCCCAAGAGCTCATGATGAGTAACAGAACCAGGATTTGAACCCAGGCAATCTAGATCCAGAGATTAAATCCTTGACTATTATGCTGTGCAAGAGAAAAGGTGTAGAGGCTGAAAAGTACAATGTGTGTTTACAATAAAGCAATCTATGCCCTACTCCACTCTGGCTGCCATGACAGAATACCATGAACTGGGGGGCTTACAGACACCAAAGATTTATTCTCACAGTTCTGGTGACTGGATGTCCAAGATCAAGGCAGCAACAAATTCAGTGCCTGGTAAGGATTCTCTGCCTGGTTCATAGACTACTATCATTCATTATGACCTCATATAGCAGAAGGGGAAGGGAGCTTTCTGGGGTCTCTCTTATAAAGGCACTAAATCCCAAAGCTTTCACATTGGGAATTAGACTTCAACATATGAACTTTGGGGGAATGCAAGCATTCAGTCCACAGCAGTATGGAGCAAAACCTACAGTAAGAAACTAGTAGGAGCTAAAAAGATAGATTAGGGCTAGAATGACATTGAATGTTGCACTAAGAGCTTCACAGACTGTCCTCTGGAGCCAAGGAAAAGCCAAGGGTTTCTAATAAGGAAACACTGAGAAATCTCTCAGTGCTGTTCAAAACAGAAACTCCTATCTACCCTTATAGGCAGGAGTTTCCAAAACTATTATACCCTCTAATAAGGAAAAACCTGTTATACCCTCTAGTAAGGAAAAACATGATCACAAGCATACAAAATAATTCATTCATTTTGAAGTAAATCTAACAGTTAAAAATAAACTTAACCTTTATTAATTCAGTAAATGCTTTTTAAAACTGATTTCTCGAGAGAGAACGAAGACCGCAGCACCAATCAAGCCCAGTCTGGGAACCTGTACCATGTGTGGGCCTCAGGCAAACTGGAAACAACTAGATCCAAGCCTCTCCCTGTGAGTCAGTGCTATTCGTGGACTGGGGCTAGAGAGAATAATGGCCATAGCACCAAACGAGCCCAGTCTGGGAACCAGTGCCATGAGCAGGCCTCTGGCGGACTGGGAACAGCCAGACCCTGGCCCCTTCTGGCACACAGGCTGGCAAACAAGAAGTACCATCCCCCACCCAAGCAACCAGCTTATCCATAGACACACAGGCTGTGATGATAGCTATCAAGGTAAAATGCAATTGGATGCCTGTGGTGCTTTGGTATTCACTAATATTGCAGGTCTAGGGCCAGAGATCTGATCATAGGTTCAGAGGATATTGCTAAGTAATGTGCCATCTGGTGGGGGTGGTTTCCTTCTGAGGGTTGCAACCATTGTTGATTCCCTATGGTCTTGTTTTGAAGTCTTATGTCATTTCCATTGTTTTGTTAGGTTGGGTTTTATTCTCTTTTGTTTTGTTTGATTGTGTTAGATCCCATGCAGGAGAAGCTATTTCAAGGATAGCAAGATATATTATGGTAGCAATTTTGGATATACTATTGGCTTGTTTTGAAGTCCTTTATCACATTCATAGTTTTGTTTTTATTGTTTCTATTCTACTCTGTTCTGTTTGATTTATACTATGTCCGAAGTTATCTGCAGCTATTTTGAAGACATCAAGGAGCATTATAGTAACTACTGTTGATATCATAATGTTTTGAAGTCCTGTATCTCTTACACTGGCTTGTTTTGATTGTTTTTATTGTTATATTCTCTTTAGAATAAAAAAACTTTCAAAAACTAAATAAATAAATAAAACTGATTTCTCAGCTGGGTTCGGTGGAACATGCCTATAATCCCAGAACTCAGGAGGCTGAGGCAGGAGGATCACCATGAGTTTGAGGTCAACCTGGGCTATATTAATGAGCTCAAGGCCAGCCTGCACTGCACTGTGAGATCCTGTCAAAAAAAAAAGTGATTTCTCCATAAACAGCTTAGATTTTACATTTAATGTGTGCTCAATAGCAAACTGCATTCAAAACAGAGACAAGTTATACAGATGCCCCTAGGGAATAGAGATCTATTTTTCCTGCCTTTCCCATCACATCTCATTAACCACTTTGCAGAATAAAAATACCCATACATCATCATAACTACTTAGTTGTTATGTAACAAGATATAGTCTTTGGGATATATGTCTCATTGAACAAAAAGCATAATTCCATCAAAAAATAGCAACCATACTGTTACAGAAAATGCTCCCCCAGTCAGTATACTACAGTTTCTTAGTTGTCCAGGTAATAGTTTCTGTTCTAGTTCTAGTTGCATCTGTCTCTTAGAAATGGCTGGTCACTGTGATGCATAGTTGCTCACTATGTATAAACCAATCCCCAGTTGACAAGCATAGTTGGTCATTATTGTATAAACCAATTGCCAATTGACAAGCCACTCTGCCTCTGTACTTCCTGATTACTTATTCAATATAATCCCCAGACCACTAGAGATCAGGGCCTGATATTCTGGAAATTAATCCAGTCAGTACACATCATTATAAATAAATCTGCCTCCAAATCCTGGGTGTCGTTTCAGCGTTTCTGCTTGCCATTGCATCTGGTGCATCAGCTGGGAAGACTGACCATGCAGACCCCTTTGGTCACTGATCATGGCCCTTGCAGATGGAGCAAGAACCTTTCTAGATCCAGATGGTAAGGCACACCTTTGAGATTTCTCAGGTCCCCTTGGAGGTCTGGAGAAGGATTCCTTGCTCCCCACTTGAGTGGCTCAAATCAGACCCCAAAGGGAGGAGGATGCAATCTGTCTGTCTGTCTTTGTCTGCCTGCTTGCCTGCCTGATTCCAGTAAGACCCCCATGGGCACCCCAGGTAGTCTGTCTGCCCTGCTTAGCTCAAGCAGAAGGGGAGTCTGATCAACTCCTGTTATTAGTCAGGATGACCCTCAAGGGAAGAGACTGGGAAAGTTTAACCTCTGAATGCCTTACTGAATGAATGTGTGAGTGAGTAGACTGGACAGTGTAAGCAATAGGCTACTCCATCTCTGCACCAAGACTGAGAAGCACCGGTTGTGGTAGCTGATTGGGTCCTCACCTGCAGTTCCATTTTGATTGACATATGGCATAATGGAGGGTTTGTGTCCTCTTTAGCTAAGTCATGCCTAAATCCCCAAGAGGGGTACTGCCAGGCAGGCATCTGAATGGTCTCTCTCTGAGGGCCACCCACCCTTCATCTCTTGCACCATCATTCAAGGGTACACAACACACATGTAGGGAGCCAGAAAGGGGAATTAATTAGTCAAAACCCACAGTCCCTGACTGCAGGAAAAATGTCTTTTACCTATTTAAAAATTAAACCAAACCACTCCCTGTGTCTCAAAGAAAAAAATGGAAAATAATGCCCATTCTTCCTGGGACTCTGACCTTGGCACTCTCATTGGCCACCACAGTCGCTACCAACAGTTTTGCCTCCTGATCCTGATTCATCTACTTCCAGCCAATTGAACTAGTTTTAGCTAGCCATTGCCTGCATTCAGTCACACAGCGTCCCCCCACCACCCAAGATGCACCTATGTTGGTTAGATGGCATCATCTAACCCCACCTGAGATGACTGTCTTGACAATTCCTTCTGAGTTCCACATTTTGACTGAGGAAAACTTCGACTGTCAGCCCTGACAAATAAATTGTGCCCCATTAAGCCTGAATAGGTAGGATAGATTTGAGCTCTCTTGAATTGGGCCCCCAGGAGTCCATGGTCATTGCAAAAGTTAGGAGCAAACCTTCCATTAGACTGTCCTGGTAGACAATGGAACAGAACTGTCTGCCTTCAAAAGTTCCCTCTGTCCAAAAGTTACCATCACTGGGGCAACTGGGAGTCTTTACTCTTGCCCCTTGTGCCAGGTATAAACTTATAGTCTGGGAGGACATCTCACCAAACTTGAATTCCTGTGTAAGCCATTTGCCCATACCACTTCTGGAAGGAGACCTCTTCTTCAAGTTAGAAATGACTGTCTCCTTTTGACCAAGCCAGCCTGCCTCCCTCCATCTCATTTAAGCCTGCACTTTCAACTTTGGCTGTTCCCCCACAAAAAAGATGATGCCTGTATCAGCCTGAGACATGTAACTTTAATCCTGAAGCCCTAAGAACTCTCCTGTCAGAAGTATAGACTAAAGACTCATCTCCAGGCCTAGTCATCAACCACGATGCATCACCATGACCCCATTGCTGTCAGATGTCATGAGAAGCACAAAGAGGCATCCAACCACACATCATCCTGATTGACTGTTAATCACCTTGGGCAAGATCTCCATGATGTCAACAATACAACCATCACCTTGCATTCTGTGGTTCCAACCCATACACCCATACACCCTTTTTGGACTGTTACTCAACTGCTACAAGGGTTTGGGAAATCTCCCACTATTTTCAGGGAAGCCATAGTGTTATGGTTTGTGTCTGGATGTCCCCCCAAAGCTTCATGTGGTCATGGGAGGCAGGCCTTTTGAAGGTGGCTGAATCATTGTCTAGTGCTGGGATTGGCAGTGTAAGTGCTGCACCACCCTGGGGTGGATAGCCTGCAAACAATAAGATGGAGGGAAACGAAGCTTGCTCCTGCCTTTTGCCTGTTTACTCTGCTCATTTCTGATATCTGCCACAGCTGCCATGAATGGCTGCCCCTGTGCCATGCCACCCTGCCTTGGAGCCAGCTGACTATGGACTGAAACCTGTACAAACTGTAAGCTAAATAAACCTTTCTTTCTTTCATTTTGGGTGTCAGGTGTTCTGTCTCAGCAATGAGAGAAAAGTAATCAAGACACATAGCAATGGATTTATCCTTTCCAGTTCCATCACAGTCCCCCAACAGGAAAAAAAGAGACTTCAAAACTGTAAAATGTCTATAGACTATCAAACTGCTAAAATGTACCTCTCCTGCCTAAGCCAATTCAAGCCCTCCAATTTGCCAATGCCTTTGTGATTGCCTTCTATATACATTGCCCCAGTCTTCTGCCACCCACAACCTGATGGTACACCTACCTGCACCTAAAGAATGCCTTCTTTTGCCTTCAGTTGGCTTCTGTCAGCCAGCTCCTCTTTGTCTTTAAATGGAAAGACCCCAGTTTTGGGTTTAAAAGCCAACTGACCTGGACTCAACCTCTCAGAAGTTCAAAAACTTGTTTCTTTTTTGAAAAAAACACTTCTGATTAATTACACTCAACTGTCTGCTGGAAAGACACAAAAGTTCTGCTAACAATATCTGGCAGAAACTGGTTACAAAAAAGAAGCTGCAAATTCCTTAGAGCTACTGGTTCCTATAAAATCTGGATCCTTGAGTTCACAAAAACAATGATGATTACTCAGAGTGTCAGACCCTAGGAGCACCCAGTGGCCTACCTGTGCAAATACTTGGATCTGGTTGCTAAGGGCTGCCTCCCCATTTTGTCTCCATACTCTAACGGCTACTGTCCTTCTGATCTAGAAAGCTGCCAAGCTCACCTTAGACCAAGTCCTAACTGTCCAGGTACCACATGCTGTACTGGGATGAACTGTTCTAAAAATGGATCTCCTGATAGATGCTGAGTACACCCTGTTTGTCTATGGAAGTAGCTCTGTTAGGAATGAAGTCCAACTGGATAGATATGCTTTGGTCATCTTGGACAAAACTGTTTTGGCCCAAACTGTCCTGCAGGGATGATCTGCACAGCAAACTTCTTCCTGCTGCTGTTTGGAAACCTGCCACCAATGATGCAAAATAATCCAGGCCAGAGGCCTTATCCCACCTCTGGTGATCCAACTGACTAAAACATCAACCCCAGCCACCACATCCCTAGATATAGCCTACCCTTGATCACTGGCAGCAACAATAGGCCTGCATTTATAGCAGAGGTAACTCAAAAACTAGATTACATACAAACTATATAACAGCATATAGATCATAAAGTTCTAGAAAAATTTAAAAAAAAACTTCCAACTAGCTAAAGGGCCAGCTATATCTATAGACATTCCTGCACACACATATAATACAGGTACATGTTAACTGCCTCTATAAGTTTCAGAAATCCAGCCTTAGATCTGCTGGACAATTTATCTGGACAGCTCCTCCAAGCCTCACTCTAAAGAAAATGCTGACCAGTCCATGTGTGACTGAAGCCTGAAGACATTCACAACAGGCTGCTTACCCCAGTCCTTGCTTCCCCGGCCCCTGTTGGCTGTGCTTATTTGTTTGTTTGTTTCTGGGGGGGGTTGCCTTAAACTCTATGGACAGTTGCCCCAAGAGAATAGAATCAATCAAACACTTGGCCAAGATTTGATGAGCATCCAAGGCACACTGGACACTCTCCTAGATCAGACTATCTTACTACCTTGCCAGAGTACTATTACAGAACAGAGAGGCCTAAATTATGTCTCTTCCTAAAAATAATTGAGGGGAAAACTCTGTAATAAGATAATCTCGGGGAGCTTGGCTAAGGCCCATTCTAAGATTGCTGACAATCTTACTGTTACTGCTTCTAGTTGGACTTTGTCTCAGAAGATCACATATAATATGCCCAGCAAAGATTTGCTGGGGAAACTGAAAGAGGGGTGAAATCTACCCCCTACCAAGTCAGTACACTTCAGTTTTTTAGTTGCCCAGGTAATAGTTCCTGTTCCAGTTCCAGTTGCTTCTGTCTCTTAGAAACAGCTGGTCACTGTGATGCACAGCTGGTCACATTGTATAAACCAATCCCCAACTGACAATCCATTCTGCCTCTGTACTTCCTACTTGCTTATCCCACATAAGCCCCAGACCACCAGTGATTAGGACCTGATACTCTGGGAATGATCCCAATCAGTGCCCGGTGATGTAAATAAAACTGCAAATCCTGTATGTCGTTTCAGGGTTTCTGTCTGCCATTGCAATACCACATGCTAGGGTACTGACCTATCCAGTATGGTGCTCCTCACTCTCTCCTTAACTCAGATTTCCTAGCAGGGAGTCTCTCAAATTCGAGACACTACACACCTCATAGGAAGTTACATTTTCACCAATTTAAGAGGAAATGTGAGTAACAGCAATAGCCTAGCAGTGATGGTGAACCTTTTAGAGATAAGTGCCCAAATTGCAACCCAAAACCCACTTATTTATCACAACAAGCCAATACCAATGTTAAATTTGAATACTGAGGTTTTAGTTTAGAAAAAACAACTATACATTAACATTGCTTGAAAAATAACATGTGTCATAGGTTTGCCCCCAGCAGAGTAAATTTGCAGGCAATATTATGAAAACATGTGTGCCTCTACTGCAAAGGCCACCAGCCATGCTTAGGCCCCAGCTGTATCTAAGATTGGCCAGCCCCAAACACACTGATCCACACAGTCCTCAGCTCTGCAACCCAAAGAGACCCAAGAGAAGAGGTTTGGTCTGTGAGGAAAGCATCTACTCCCATTTGTAGAGTAATTCTCAAAATCAGTCAATACCACTAAATAGTCCCATCCTTAAGAACTTTATAACATAATGGAGAACAAAATGAAAACTCATAAAGGCTGGGAATTGGGACAGAATCCCGGGCTTTGAAGTGAGACATGTAAAATCTGCCTGGAACTGAAAAGGTTCATGGGATGTCTAACTCTTGATTTTATAAATCAGAACAGTGCCAAGGGAGCTGGAACAAATTAGTCACTCTATGGACAGATCAAAATTCAAGTTTCTAATTAGCTTTGAGAGACTGAACAAAATTAAATAATTTCTCAAATATTCGTCTCTCTCATTTGTAAAATGAGTATCATAGTAGTTCCTACTTTATTTCATAACTTGTAAGAATTCAATTAACTACTATATAAGAAGCACTTTGCACAGTGTCTGATATTGAATATTTGCTGCTTAACAGTTGATACTGTATATATAACTAATAAGTACAAGATAGCATGAATTGAAAGACTGAATTAGGTGTTTCAGGAACCAAAAATGGAGATAAAAGTCATTAAGAATAGGCTTCTTGGAGGAACAGTTAACAGATAAAATCTGTGTTGCTCAATTAAGCTTAAATTTCATACAAATATAAGTGATATTTTAGTATGTCTCATACTGTTGAAGCTTTACTTTTTGTCGATCTGCAATTAAAATGTAACCTGATCTTTTTATGTGCCCAAAATAGCAATTGTACATAGAGAAACTAGAATTTAAATTGTTCTTTAGAAGAAGAGGAAAAAGCAAATGCCAGACAGAGAAATAAACATGATCAAGAACAGACTAAAGAGAACAATAAATGGGACAGTCTTGTAAATTGTAAAAAGAGATCCAGGTCAAAGAGTCTAGATTTGATTCAAAATGTATGGGAGAGCTACAGGTGGCATGCTGTGATAAGGTGAAAACCAAAGTAAGAGAAACTTCTAAAGAAGGAGTAAGACTTCATGAAGGAAAAAAATGGATCCAAGCTAACTCCAGTATACAGTCTGTCTTTTGTGGTACTGGAGATTGAGCCCAGGGCTTTCACACTGAACCACACTCCTAACCCCGTACCTTTTAATTTCAAGTCAGAGCTTTGGTAAATTGCCCAAGATAGCCTTGAACTTGCCCCATTCTTAGCTTTCCAGAGCTCTGGGATTGTAGGCATGTGCTGCCATGCCCAGTAGAACTCAAATGTTTTGAACTCAGTGAATGAGATAGATGATAGCCAGGAAGTCAAGTTTGTGGCTGTCCTTAGGATCAAACGGGAGTGGGAACAAAAGAGTTGAGAAAGATATTATGAAGAAAAGTAACGTATGTGGGGAAAGAGTAACCAAAGTTGTAAATATGAATGTGTCCTTTCACTCTCAGAACTTTCTTGAGTCCCTGCAGTCTAATTATCGCTGATCTGAATAAACAATTAAATGCAAATCTGGAGAGACCTCTGGAGGTAAGTTAACTAAGACCAAAAGGGAAAAATTAGGCATTTATTGTCCTCCTTACTCTTCCTCTAGTACTGAAAAGAAATTAAAGCAATGTATTCATTTAGCTCCCTCACTGCTTCCTCACTCCTACCAAACGCCACAAAGTTCTCTTGCCCACCAGAAATGACAAAAGCTCTCCAAAGACAGTTGAATGCAGGCAAATAGCCTGGAGAACTCAGGGCAACTCTTCCTGGGGTCTGTGTCACAGTTTTGTTCTTTCAAATTACTTGCTTCCTTTTTCATGTGTATATACAACATTCTACTCCTGTAAATGAAGAAAGGCCACATCCCCATGTGGTAGTTTTTCCCTAGAAGGACAATTCTTCTCTTTAGAAATGCTCCCAGGCACGAGTCTTTTACTTTGTTTCAAAGAAGCAATAGTGCAGAGTATCACTGCCTAGAGATATGTGTAAAACCAAAAGCCAATGGTCCTGAAAGAACCAGACCCAAAGGATCTGCCTACAAATCCAAATCTAAGTACTTCATCAACGTCTGATCACTTACACCAACTTGCAAAACCTCTGCTGGACGTGATAAAAGTTCATCCCGTCCTGCCTCAGAATCTTTGCGCATGGCACTCAGTCCTTCTGCTTAGACTTTGCCTGTCCCCTACCTACACCTATCCAAATCTACCACCCTCCCAGAGCTTTTCTACCTCTCACTTCCTTTACTATTACCGCAAACTACACTAATTTCTCCCCTTTTCGACAAGAACATACATAATAAACCCGCACAGTTCCTGCGTGACTTCCATTTCCGGTATGCGACTTCCGGTAGAGAAACGCTGGACTGCGCAGGCGTAGGCACAGGCGCAGAAGCAGCTCCCCGCTCACCTCCCGACCCCACCCATCCCGTTTCCCCGCGCGCCTACCTCCACCCTGGCCGTTGGAAAGCTACCGCTTGAAAAGATTCTCAGCCAGCTGAGCATCCGCATACCAGTTTAGGAGTTGGGGCTCAGCTTTTAGCTACCACCTGCAAGTCAACATGGCAGAGATGCTGGAGTTCAATGACATCTATCAGGAGGTGAAAGGCTCCATGGAGAAGGGTCAGCTAAGGTTGAATCGTCAGGGTATCACCTTCAGGAACAGCAAGACGGATAAAGTGGACAACATCCAGGCCTGCGAGCTGACGGAAGGCACCTGGCGCCGGGTAGCTCTGGGTCATGGGCTTAAACTGCTCATAAAGAATGGCCATGTCTACAAGTATGATGGCTTCCGAGAATCCGAGTTTCAGAAGCTCTCTGATTTCTTCAAGACTCACTATCATCTTGAGCTCATGGAGAAGGACCTATGTGTGAAGGGCTGGAACTGGGGCACAGTGAAGTTTGGTGGGCAGCTGCTGTCCTTTGACATTGGTGACCAGCCTGTCTTTGAGATACCCCTCAGTAATGTCTCCCAGTGTACCACAGGCAAGAATGAAGTGACCCTGGAGTTCCACCAGAGTGATGATGCGGAAGTCTCCCTCGTGGAGATGCGCTTCTACGTCCCTACTACTCAGGAGGAAGGTGTGGACCTGGTTGAGGCCTTTGCCCAGAATGTGCTGTCAAATGCGGATGTAATCCAGGCCACCGCAGATGCCATCTGCGTCTTCCAGGAGCTGCAGTGCCTGACTCCCCGGGGTCGTTATGACATTCGCATCTATCCCACCTTCCTGCACCTACACGGCAAGACCTTTGACTACAAGATCCCCTTCTCCATGGTGCTGCGCCTCTTCCTGCTGCCCCACAAAGACCAGCGCCAAATGTTCTTCGTGATCAACCTGGATCCCCCTATCAAGCAGGGCCAGACCCGTTACCACTTCCTCATCCTTCTGTTCTCCAAGGATAAGAACATCACCTTGACTCTTAACATGAATGAGGAGGAAGTAGAGAAGCGCTTTGGGGGACAGCTAACCAAGAACATGTTAGGGTCACTCCACGAGGTGTTCAGCCGGGTCATGAAAACACTTGCAAACCACGAGATCACAGTCCCTGGTAACTTCCAAGGGCACTTGGGGGCCCAGTGCATTGCCTGCTCCTACAAGGCCAGCTCAGGGCTGCTGTACCCGCTGGAGCAGAGCTTCATCTATGTCCACAAGCCACCTGTCCACATCCACTTCCATGAGATCGCCTCTGTCAACTTTGCCCGTGATATCACCACCACCCGCTTTTTTGACTTGGAGATTGAGACCCAGCAGGGCACTCAGTTCACCTTCAGCAGCATCCAGAAGGAGGAGCATGGAAAGCTGTTTGATTTCATCAATGCCAAAAAACTTAACATCAAAAACCGAGGATTGAAAGAGGGCAAGAACCCAGGCTACCACAAATATGCTGACTCTGATAAAGAACCGCACGATGTCTACTTGGAGAGGATGAAGGAGGAGGGCAAGATCCGGGAGGAGAATCCCAATGACAGCAGTGATGACGTGGGAGAGGAAATGGATGAGTCATTCAAGCCTGGAGAGGAAGAGGAGGAAGATGTGGCAGAGGAGTTTGACAGCAACGCCTCTACCAGCTCCTCCAGTAGTGAGGGTGACAGTGACCAGGATGAGAAAGAGCAGAAAGAGCTCAAAAGGGCCAAGATGGTCAAGGATCACAAGGGCCATAAGAAGACCCTGGAGGTAAAGAAGAGCAAAGACCCCAGTCACCGCAAGAAGCCCATGTCTGCTTACATGCTATGGCTGAATGCCAGTCAAGAGAAGATCAAGTCAGACCACCCTGGCATCAGCATTACAGAGCTTTCTAAGAAGGCAGAAAAGATCTGGAAGGGGATGTCCAAAAAGAAGAAAGAGGAGTGGACCCACAAGCATAAGGATGAGCTTGCCAGATGTCAATATGAGAAAGCCATGAAAGACCATAAAGGAGGCCCAGGCAAGTCTTCTAAGAGGGACAAGGCAAAGAAAAAGAAAGTCAGAGTAAAGATGGATGAGAGGGGCTCATCATCCAAGTCATCATCCAAGCAGCTAAGGGAGAACTTCAAGAGCAAGGAATTTACGCTCAGGAGGGAAGAAGAGCAAAAAGAAGAAGTGGTGGAGTAAGGATTCTGGAAAGGAATTGGCCAATACTCCTTCCTGTTCAGAGGACTCAGCACCAGAATCCGATAAGCAGAGGAGGAAAACTCTACTTACCCTGTCCCACCTCCAGCCTCTCACTTGTGCCTTGGTACCACTTTCTTCTCATATGACACATAGCCCTTGGATTCCGTGCCATCTGAGTATGCTGTCCTGGTGGCCCACGTGCCTCTGGGGCAGCAGGGAGGCTTGTTGACTCTTTGGCCTCCCAAAGATAACTCCTCAGCCTCCCAAGGACAGCTCCTCATAATGGAGAGAGAGCAGATGGGAGCCAGGCAGCACGGCATCCAAATCCTGACCCTCCTCTCCCGACCTGAACGATATGGCCAATGCTTGTCCTCTTCACATTACCGCAGCAGGGGTCAGGCGAGGGCAGCCCCGTGGCTACTTTAGGGCCTATTTTACTGTTTGTTTTGTGTTTCTGGTCTTTGAAATAAACATTTAATAAAGAGAACTGGAGTCCCCCCCAAAAAATTATTTTGCATTAGTTGCTTATACGGAAGAATTTTGTCCTGGCTTCTCAGACTGTAAACTCTATGAAGACAGGGAACATTTCTTGTCCTTGCTGTATTAACCTTGAAATTTAAAGTTGTAGCAAGTGTATCACACTGGTGTAAGATACTAACAGAGATGCTGTGAGGGAGGGACATATACAAATTCTCTGTACTATCTGCTCAGTTTTCTATAAATTTAAAGTATGTCATTCTGTAAAAATTTAGTTTAAGATTCCCTCTCTGAATCTTGAGTTCTTTTTCTTAAGAAACAGAAGGAAACAAGAGAAAAAGGCAAAGAAGACATTAAAAAAAAAAGTGGACAGGTATACAAAACCCACTTGCTTCCCTACATGCCAGCAATGAACAGTGAGAAATTTATTTATTTAATTCAGATGTTTTGTTTTGCTTTGAGAGAGGCTCTTCTGTGTCATCCAGGCTGGCTTTAAAGTCACATTGTAGTTCAAGCTACCCTCAAACCCGCAGCAATCCTCCTGCCTCAGCTGCCTGTGTGTTAGGATTACAGGCATGTGCCACCATGCCTGGCTTTGAATTTTAAATTTAAAACAACAACATTTACACTATCACCAAAACAAAAAATTTTTAATTAAAAAAAAAAGAAAGAAATATTTGAGTGTTAACCTAACTGTGTGCAAGTTCTACATAAGGAAATCCACAAAATTCTCATGAAAGACTCAAAGACTAAATAAAAGGAGGGATTCCATTTGCACTGATTGGAAGACTCACTATTATTAGGATGGCAGCTCTTTCCAGTTTAATTCACTGTAACCTCACTCAAAATCCTAGCAACTTATTTTGTAAATATTGAGGAACCCATTCTGAAGTATATACAAAAAAGGCCATAGCCCGAAAATAGCTAACACAATGTTGAAAAGCAAAGCCAGAAAATTGACACGATCTGGCCTAAACACAGTAATCAAGGGAGGGTGGCACTGGAAGAGACAAGTCAAAAGAGAGCCCAGAAATATATCCACATCAGTGTAGACAATAGTTCCTTGACAGATACAGCCACATTGTGCAGACTACGGGTTTTAGTTAACAAGAATATATCAATATACCCACATCAGTATAGACAATGGTTCCTTGACAAAGGAGCAAAGCAATTCAGTAGGAAAAAGGACATTTTTTTTTTTCTCGAACAAATGGTACTGGAACAATTGGACAAACAATAACAACCAAAATAGATCTTTCTCAGATGGGAAGGAGATCTATGGAGGGAAAGGAGGAAGAGGGATGAGAAAAGGAACTAGGATGTGTTGTGTACATGGACGAACTCCACACAAGTAATGTAAACATTATGTACTACACATATGTACTAATAACTCATCTGACAAAGGGCTGTTCTCCAAAATATACCCAAAAAATCTTAAAATTCAACAAAAAGCCTGATTTTTAAAATGTGCAAAAGATCTGAACAGACACCTTACTGAAGAAAATATATGGATAGCAAATAAGCATATGAGAAGATGGCATATCATGTGTCACTAGGAAATTACAAATTAAGACAAAAATGAAACACACATCAATTAGAGTGGCTACAATACTAAACACAAATGCTGATGAAGATGAGCGTGATTGCTTGTAGGGGCAGTGCAAAATGGTACAGTCACTTTGGAACTCACTTTGGCAGTGTCTTCCATGGCTTAGGTATAGTCATACCACACGATCCATCAACCACACCCCTAGGCATTTGCTGAAGTAATTTGAAAACTTATGTTCACACATCCCACAGAACCCCATATATGAATATTTTAGCAACCTTTTTTATAATGGCCAAAAATCAGAAACAACCAAGATGTCCTTTATTAGATGAATGGACAAACTGTGGTAAAATAGAGTATCATTCAGTGATAAAAAGTAATGAGATATTAAGCTACAAAATGGCCTGGAGGAAGTGTAAATGCATATTGTCAATTGAAAGAAGCCAGTATTGAAAGGCTACATACTGTATGCCACAGGCTGCTTGAGGTGACTAAGCTTACTCTTTGGCTATTGCTAATCACTCCCAGAGGCTCAGCTTTGGAGAGCAAAATAATTCCCATCTTTGCCTAAATTCCAACTATATGACATTCTGGAAAAGGCAAAGGTATGAAGACAATAAAATGGTCAGTAATTGCCAAGGGCTGGGGAAGAAGGAGGGAAGGACAGACAGATGAAACAGGATTTCTGGGGGCAAGGAAGTTATTCTGTGTGTTACTGTAATGGTAGATGACATTTTGCTTTTCCAAAAACTATAAAATGTACAAGAGAACCAGTTCATCCTAAAGTGAACTATGGGTTTTAGTTAATAATAATGTATCAATATCAATTCATCAATTATGAAAAGGATAAAAAGTGGATCATGAAGCATTTTAATATTCCTCTTGGGTATGTGGCAAAGAACTTTTTAATCATGCTACTATGTAGAAAAAGATGCCTTTTCGTAAAATATGTCCAAATTGCCTGACAGTGGTGGTGTATAGATTCAATTACTGAAACCCACATTCATCTGACTAAAATGATACGATGCTTCACGTTCGTTCCTCACTTCTGCCTTCGCAGAAATGAGTTTCCTCAGAAGTCTGAGTAAGCAGGAGATTCACTTTGTCACACTTACTCAAATCATGCGATGGTCTTCTCAGTGTCACTTGGGAAAGGAGTTTTCAGTCCCTCGGCGATCTTCCTCTGCAAGAGCACAAATCGTTTAGAGAGTTGGTTGGAAGTATATGGAAATAGATGTTTTCATAATGGGTTCCCTGGGGCCCCTTTGCAGGTCCCAGTTACCAAAAACCAGGGTGGCAAATGGCAGGCTTTGGCTTGCTTCCCTTGGTGGAATCCTCCTTTGGGTGGCCCAGCCAGCCCCCTAGGCAACAAGTGCATAATAATGACTGGGTCTATAGTGCGACAGATACCAGATTTAAAGGGCCAGAAACATTCATTATGACACTTCACCTACCTCTTCGGCTGCCTGCAGCAGTAGCAGAGGAAGAAGAACCATTAAGAGTCCTGGCCCTTCACTTTGTATAGCAAGGAAGAAGGCAAAGACATTTCAAGAGATTCTTTCAAAGTCACTCTCAAATTACTAAAGAACTCGGTCAGCCTTAATTCTCATCTAGGGCTCCCTCCATAAAAGTTTTCCTGAAGTTTTGTCTGGCTTCTTCAGAAGAGTTAAGAAAAGACTGTTTTCAGAATTGGGCAATACGAGCCGGGCGTGGTGGTGCACGCCTTTAATCCCAGCACTCGGGAGGCTGAGGTAGGAGGAGCGTTGTGAGTTCGAAGCCGGTTTGGGCTACAACGCGAGCGCAAGGCCAGCCTGAGCTACATAGTGCGAGCCTGCCTCAAAAAAACCAGGGCCGGGAGTTTGGCTCAGTGCCTTAAGCGCCTGTCCTGGCAGGCGCGAGGTTGTGAGTTCAATCCCCGGTGCCGCAAAAAAAAAAAAAAAAAGAATTGGGCAATACATCTGTGAGACACAGCGTCACTCATGCCGCCCAATGGTGAGAACAAAGGCTGCAGCAGGCAACTTGAGGTTGCCACTCCCAGAGGCTCAGCGTTGGAGAGCAAAGCACTTTCCACCTTTGCCCAAATTACCAGGTCTCCTAGGATCAGGCTTCCGGATTTTCTTCAACTAATGAGAGACATGGATTGGTGTGATTTGGAGCTGCGCTCTCTGAAAGCCCCTTAGAAACAGAGCAGAGTAGACATCGCTGAGACTTGGCTGGATTTCTCTTCTGCGAACAGATGGCTTCATGCTCAAGGCAAGAACTGCAACCCAGTGCCTGGCCCAGAGCTTCGTAGCATGGAGCAAAACTTTGGAAAGACAAAAGTGAACTCTAAGCGTGAAATCACCTGCAGGGGCAGTTTTGTCGGCACACTATAAAAGTGACTGACACACAGGACGTAGTGCAAGGCCCTGGCTTCTTAATAGATCATGAGCTCTTTTGTCCCATTTGTCACTACAGTGTCTGGAAGGAAGATGCTCCCCATAAAAGCAGTTTCTAATGAAATAACACTTCTGGCTGTCAGAACAGAGCCTGAACATGTCAAATGACCTCTTCCTTCCGAGGTAGAAGATTAGAGTGTGGCAAGGAGGCTGGGCAAATGGGCATAACCTGGCAATCACAGAGATTCAGAATATGTGCAGAAAAAGTTATCTTCAATTCTCACGCCAGCACAAGCATGTTTCATAAGACAGCCTAGATCTGATGTCAGCCTGAGAAGTGGCGAATATTAAAGACTAACACCATTACGCTCCTGGGTGCTGAGTTCTCGCAGCAGTTGGCGCTCACCCTGGGGAGTATACTTCTTTCCTACTTTAATTGGCCTACACTTGGTCTGCAAAGCATATTTCTTTAATTCAGTTTATTGGTACATTTTAGATATACATAATGATCACATTCATCATGGGGAATTTGTACCTGTACATGATATATCGTGACTGATTCTTCCTCCCTCCATTCTCCTACCCTCCCTTCAACCCTTCTTCCCTCCTTATTTACAAAGCTCTGTTTCCATTTTATCCTTGTCTTCTCATTTTTTTCTTTTTCCCCTCCTTCATCCCCCCAACCCATCCCTAGTTCCCCTTCCTATTTGAACATTTCCTTCCTATTTTATAATATCTATTATACATTTTTGGTCCTTATTTACACATTCAGTTTCTCAAACCAGAGACATAATGCAATATTTACACACGTGCTCAATTTATTTCACATAAGAGTATGGTCTCAGGGTGTATCCATTTACCTAGAAATGCCTCAACTTTATCCTTCTTTATGGCTCAGTAATACCATTGTACAAAAATTCTTCTTTATCCTTTCATCAGTTGATGGGCATCTGGGTTGTTTCCAAGATTTGGCTATTACAAGTTTGCTACTGTAAATATGGGTGCACATATTTAGCTGAGGTATGATGCATTTAATCTTTTGAGAAGATACCAAGCAGGGGAAGAGTTGGGTCGAATACAATCTCTAGTCTTAGTTGTTTTTTTTTTTAGAGCAAAACATAAGAAAAGGTAGAAGTAATACAGAATTTAAAAAAAAAAAAAAAAACAGTAAGAAATCAATACTAGTCAATATATTACATATTGTTATCTTAGAAGTAGTTGTTCAAATTACAAAATGTAGGCATAAAAAATCAGACAATGACAAGACAAATTATTCTTTCTAATGAACTAACAGAATTAGTAGTATAGTTATCTGTCTTGCATACTTATACATACATACAGTTACATGTGTGTATCTACAAACATATAATCTTTTCCTTTCTTCCATTTCCCCTTTCCCCAATCTAGTCTTAGTTTTTTTGAGGAATCTCCACACTGATTTCCACACTGGTTGCACTCCAGTCTACACTCCCAACAACAGTAGAGAAGAACAGTGTCCTTTTCCCCCACAGCCTCGTCAGCCTTTGTTAATGGTTGATTTTTTGATAATAGCCATTCTTTGTGGAGCAAAATGTAAACTCAGAGTTGTTTTAATTTGCATTTCTTGAATGACCAGTGATGCTGAACATTTTTCCATATATTTATTTGCCATTTCTACTTCGTCATGTGAGAAGTGTCTATTCATTTCAAACACCCATTTTTTAATTGGGTCCTTAAACTTGGGAGGGGGGAGGGTCTGATTTTTTTAGTTCTATATATATTCCAGATAGTAGTTCTTTGTCTGAGGAACAGCTGGCAAAATATTTTTCCCACACTGTGAGTTGTCTCTTCATTCTGTTAGTGGTTTCTCTTGCTATGCAAAACTTTTTAATAAGATGAGATCCCAGTTGTTGATTCTTTGTGATAGTTCCTGTGTAATCAGAGTTTTGTTCATAAAGTCTTTGCGTATACCACTGTCTTCAAGAGTTCTATATATTCTACCTTCCAGCAGGCATAGTGTTTCTGTTTTAGTATTGAGATATTTGATCCATTTTGATTTTAGTTTAGTACGTGGTGAAAGATACAGATCTAGTTTCAATCTTCGGCATCTGGAAAGCCAGTTTTTCCAGCATCATTTATTAAAGAGTAAAGGTTTTCTTCCAGTAAAGGTTTTTGGCCCCTTTGTCAAAGATAAGATGGCTGAATGTGTCTGCAGTTGTTTCTGCATCTTCTCATCGGTTCCATGTATCCTCAGGTCTGATTTTTTGCCAGTACCATGCTGCTTTTATCACAGTATATTTGTAGTACAGTTTCAAATCAGGTATTCTGATGCCCCCCTGACTTGCCTTTGTTGCCCGGGATTGCTTTTCTTATTCCGGGTGTCTTCCAGTTGCAAATGAATTTTAAGAGTGTTCTCTCTAATTCTATGAGATATACTGTTGAAATTTGATCAGGATTGCATTAAGTCTGTATAACAATTTTGGGAGCATGGCCATTTTCACTATATTGGTTCTTCCTATCCAAAAACAAGGCATATTTTTCCATTTTCTGATGTCCTCTTCAATTTCCTTTTTCAAAATGCTACAGTTTTCAATGTAGAAGTCTTTTACATCCTTTGTTAGATTGATTCCTAGATATTTCATTGTTTTGGATGCTATTGTGAAAGATGTTGTTTACCTGATTTCTCTCTCAGTGAGTTTGTTATTTGCGTTCAGGAAGACTATTGATTTTTGAATGTTGACTTTGTATCTAGCTACACTACTGAATTTGCTTAATAAGTCTATTAAATGTTTTTGGAGTTTTTGGAGTCTTTTCTGTAGAGTATCATGTCATCCGCAAATAATAATAATTTAACTTCTCCCTTTCCTATCCTTGCTCCTTTTGTTTCTTTCTCTTATCTACTTGCTCTGACTGATGTTTCCAAAACTATATTGAATAAGAGCAATGATGGTGGGCATTCTTGTCTTGTTTTTGATTTTGCAGTGAAAGCTTTTAGCTTTTGTCCAATTAGTGTGTTGCCAGCTGTTGGTTTGTCATAGATGGCTTTTATCAGATTGAGATAAAGACCATCAATTCCAATTTTCTGTAGAGTTGTTGTCTTTTTTTTTTAATCATGAATGGGTGTTGGAATTTATCAAACACTATTTCTGCCTGTATTGAGATGATCATTGGTTTTTGTCTTTGGCTCTATTAATATGGTACATTACACTGATTATGTATGTTGAACCATCCTTGCATCCCTGGGATGAATTTCTCTTGGTCATGGTGTGTAATCTATTTGATGATCTGCTTCATTCTGTGTGCCAGTATCTCATTGAGAATTTTGCATCCATTTTAATTAGGGAGATTGGCCTGTAGTTCTCTTTGATGGTTGGGCCCTTCTCTGGTTTTGGTATCAGGATAATGCTAGGTTCCAGGAATGAATATTGGACAATTGCTTCACTTTCAATTTCACTGAAAGGTTTAAGAGGCAGTGGCATTAAGTCTTCTCTAGATTTCTTATAAAATTCAGTGATGAATCTGTCAGGGCCTGAACTTCTCTTTGTTGGTAGATTTTTAATTACATCTTTAATTTCACTGACTGGCTTATTTAGAATTTTATATATTCTTTTTTTTTTTTTTTTTTTTTCAGCACCGGGGTTCGAACTCACAGCTTCACACCTGCCAGACAGGTGCTTACACCACTGAGCCAAACTACCAGCCCTAGTTTTTCGAGGCAGGGTTGCACTATGTATCTCAGGCCAGGCTTGTGCCCGCATTGTAGCCCAAGTGGGCCTCGAACTCTCAACGCTCTTCCTAACTCAGCCTCCCGAGTGCTGGGATTAAAGGCGTGCGCTACCACCCCTGGCTAGAATTTTATATATTCTTAATTCAACTTTGGTAATTCATATGTACCTAACAATCTGTCCATTTCTTCTATATTTTCCATCCTATTAGAATACAGATTCTTGAAGTATGTATTGATGATCTGTCGCGCGCTTGTCCCGGCCGGCAGGAAAACACACACGACTCAGTGCAGCAGTAGGCAAGCTTTAATCGTCCCCGGTACGATACGCCCCGAGAAGCCTCACATGCGTCCGTCCGTGAT
>RJWM01012659.1:28684-55990 GCA_004363535.1 Dasyprocta punctata
ATCAGATCATCTCGGGGGGTACATTATCATTGGTTGGTGTCATTAGTAACTGGGCAGAGATCATCTACAGCGGGGTTGTAACAGGAAACGAGCGCCACCTTGGCTCACTCGACGGGCGGGGCAATCTAGCTCAGGCCTCAGCTCCTACATGCAGGCCTCACGGCAAAAGTACATCTCTGAGGGTGGCTCCCCACAATGATCTTCTGGATTTCTGCAGGATCTATTGTGATTTTACCCTTTTCATTCCTAATTGCATGGATTTCAGCATTTTCTTTCCTTTTTTTTTTTATAAGATTGTCTAAGGGTTCATCAATTTTATTTAATCTTTCAAAGAACTGAATTTTCAATTCATTGATTCTTTGTGTTGTTTTCTTAGCCACCATTGCATTAATTTCTGCTCTGATCTTTATAATTTCCTCCTACATATGAGGTTTGGGCTTGACTTGCTCTTCTTTTTCTAAAAGCTTAAAGTTGAACATTAGGTTGTTTATTTGAGTTCGTTCTGTTTTCCTGATATGGGTATTCACTGCTATAAATTTCCCTCATAGGACTGCTTTCATTGCATTCCATAAATTCTGGTATGTTTTAGTGGCATTATTAATTATAGAAACTGTCTGATTTCTCCTTTAATTTTATCTGTGACCTACTGGTTATTCGGGAGGTTGTCATTTAATTTTCATGTGTTTAAGTAGTTTGTATAGTTTATTTTGTCATTGATTTCCAATTTCACTGCATTATTATCTGATAGGATGCATGGAATAATTTTAATTCCTTTCTATTTACTTAAGCATGTTCTATGAGCTAGTATGTGGTCTATTCTGGGGAACATCCATGTGCAGCTGAGAATGTGTATATGATGTTATGAGGTGGAACACTCTGTGGATGTCTACTAAGCCCATTTATTCAAAAGATTGTTTTAGTTCTAATATTTCATTATTGATTTTTTTATCTAGTGGATCTGTTTATTTCTGACAGCGGGGTATTTAGGTCCTTCATTACAATTGTATTAGTGCTTATTTGATTTTTCATGTCTGTTAACATTTGTTTATATAATTGAGTGCACTGATATTTGGTGCATATATATCATGACTGTTATTTCTGTCTCTTGCATTGGTCCCTTTACAAGGATGTAGTGACCTTCTTTGTCTTATTCAGTCTTGGCTTGAAATCCACTTTGTCTGCAAATAGAACAGCTACCCTGCTTTTTTCTGGGTTCCTGCCACATGGAATATTCTTTTCCATTCTTTGACTTTTGTTCTATGAATTTATTTTTGAATTAAATATGTTGATTGTATGAAGCATATTGTTGGATCTTGCTTCTTGATTCATTCAACCAGTTTCTTTTGATTGGTGAATTGAGACCATTACCCTTGACGGTTATAACTGATATGTATCAACTTATCCTTGTCATGTTATTTTCTTGTTGTTGGCTCCCTTTTCTTCCCTGCAGAACGTATTTCATTTCCTATCTTCAGTAAATGTAAAGCCTTGCTACCTTTTCCACTTGCCTTAACCAATTCTTTGTTCAGGACCCCCAAAAACCTAGAGAGAATCTCTGGAAAGAGTCCCCAACATCCCAGAACTCCAGCAACACTTCCTTCTTTTCAATCCAAGCATAAATTCTCAGCCATCGTCTACCTAATTTAAAAACAAAAAAAAAGGATAGCTTTGAAGTGCTTTCTTCTGCTCTAAAAAGAACAGCCAGCCTCTTAGTATCCAAAAGTTTCTATTGATTATCATTTTTTCACATCCAGAGCAATAATTGCTATTTATATGAAGACCTTAAGACTTTAAAGATCTAGAAGTACAACTAGAGTCATGCACAAAAGACAAACTTGCTTACCGTAGGTGTATCACATACAAAATCATTAGTCCTTCTCAAGGGCACATAAGGAAAACATGCTGTTTGTATAATTGATATCGGCGTGGTCCACTCCCCATACTCATGAAGATGGCACATAACTTTCCCCGAAGCATCAGCCAAGAGCACCACAGTAGACTCCACAAGTAATTAGAGAGGTGTTTAATAAAGGCAATCATTTTCAAGGGTGTGAGTAAAGTCTATGGAGACCTTCCAAAGAAAGGAGCAACACCCTTATGCAGTACATTCCTTCCCTGGCCTGAAAACAAGGAGTGGTAGTTGGAACCCAGAGAAGGTAGCTGCATGGAGAGGGTGGAGCTGTGCTCTTCCAGACAGAGCTGCAGCCAACCCATGGAGACCAGGATGGGAAGATGGGGAGCTAACATCCCAGCTCGGTCTTCTCCCTTCCCGTGAGCTCCTTTCTGTCGATGCATCTCTGTGATAGCAGCCCTAGTGATGCCCGCACAGGAATCTGCTTCCAAGGACATAGGGACGGAAGCATGGAGAGTGGATCTACAGGGGCGAAAGGAGACATCCAACACTATCCGAAACTTTATACCTTCCTCCTTCTAGCCCTGGGATCATCATCTGAACTGAGCTGCCTCAGGTCTCTGAAAAATATTTTTCTACCTCACGAGATTTGGCTATGCATTCTTATATAAAGGGAACATTTTTGAACAAAACCTTGAGTGAGTTTAATCATGATTTCTGATGATAAGGCACTGTGCTGGCCTTTTGAGCAATTGATGAGATCAGGTAATAACTTGGAAGCACAGCACATAATGATTCCTTGTTCTATTCTTGAGATTTTACTGACACCTGGCTGCCTGTAATTGCTGGAGCCAGTACAAATTTCACAGACACTGACTCGAGTGTGCAAAAATGTAATTTTCTCTATTCTCCTATAATTGAGTGTAATTTCTGCCTTGAGCCTCCATTCTGCCTCAAAGCAGAGGAAGTTGAATCTAGTCACTTTCAGATAAACTCATTCAAATTCAGTCATGTCTTAGTCAATTCAAGTTTATAATTCAGTCACAATTGAGTTTAAAATTCTCTTCTCTTCTCTCTCTCTCTCTCTCTCTCTCTCTCTCTCTCTCTCTCTCTTTCCCTCTCTGTCTTTCACTCTCTCTCTTGTCTTCTTGTCTTCCCTGGAATTGAATAATTGAATCTGAGCTCCTCAGGGGTTACCAGAGGGTTAACCTTCTTAGTGATAATTTCTTCTATCTGGCTCTGGGGATCACCATGTCAGGTGATCCCAGATGACCAGGGTGACTTTGTGGTCAGTGCAGCTCTGCCTTCAACTGGTTCTCACACCTCACACTTGGCAGACTCCCTTGTGCTTTTTCTGCAAAATTTTGTTCTATGTGGAATCCTTCTGGTGTGAATGACCTCCTATTCTGCGATGACCTGTAGGACACTGGGGCGGACAGCCTGCCATCATTTGTACCTAGCCATCATTCCTACTCTGCCACGTCAAGGTGACATGATGTCTCTCTTCCCAAGGCTTACCAGCCTGTTGTTTCCCAGCTTCAGGCTGTAGCCAGGAATGGAGGCATAAGCACCTCCTCTTCTCAGGGCCCTAAAGAGGAGGCCTTGGGGTCAGAGGTGGGGCACAGAGAGCCCCACATTCACATGGGGCCCTGTGGCTTCTCCCCAAACTCTTCCCCATCCCAACTCTTCTATCTGCCCCCATCCCCTTCTAGGCCTTACACCTGAGTGGACCCCTTTGTTTTAGAAGTCGAAGTTCCAGGACTTTGATTCTGGTGCCTCACTGAACTGCTCTGCCCAAAGCTGTGGTTGCCAGGACCGTGTGGAAACGTGCCTGAGGGACACGGAGGAAATCTGATGAGCACAGGGAGACCGAAAACTGTACCAGAAGATGACTATTTCTAAAGACCCCAGTGTGAGTGGTGTTCTTCCAAGAAGAGTGGGTACTGAAAAGTTACCCATCCCTCCCTTCCCCTCCTGACACACACAGCCACACACAGAGGGACAACCATGGGAGGTCCCAGGGAAAGGACAGCCTTCCCTGATCCAAGGAGTGAACCTCAGAAGAAGTCAACATTGCCAACAACTTGATCTCAGGTTTCCAGAACTGTGAATACGTAAATCTGTTTTTAAACTGCCTGGTCTATGGATTCTGTCCCAGCAGCTAACACAGGTGGTGAAAGCATTAGCCTCCTCCCTTCGCAGCCACAGCTCTGAGGCTCATCTCTCACTCAGTGTCCAAACCCATGCTTTCAAGAGGCCTACGAAGGTCCACCATTTGTTTTGTTTTGTTTTGTTTTGTTTTGTTTTGTTTTGCTCAAGAATTTCGTGTCATGGGTCATTCAGTTCAGGTCCACTTTGAAATTCTCAGAAACATTAAAAAACAATCTCGAAATTCTACAAGAGGCCACGGTTTACTGTTAACATATTGAAAGACATCCAGTGTTGGCTCTGTCCAGGCCAAAGCTCAGTCCGGTCAAACCAAGGCCTCCTATACCATATTTCAGCTTTTAACAACAATTTTCTCAGTATAAACCTATTCAGACAGTTCATAAAATATAAATTTAGCCAAGCATGATGGCACACGCATGTAATCCCAGCACTTGGGAGACTGAGGCAGGAGGATTACTGTGAGTGCAAGTTCAGCCTGAGCTACATAGTGAATTTAAGACCAGCCTGAACTATATAGTGAGACCCTACCTCAAGGGAAATAAATAAATAAAGACATATGCATATATAAATTTAGACTTGCTAAAAACATGACAACAAAGATAGAACTTATAAAGGAAAAGACTGAGAGCCAATCATATGAAATGAAAACTGCATCACAACATAAAATTTAAAGGCAAAAGGAAAACTTTTTCTAAAAGGCTAGTAACACAAGTCACTGGCTAAATGTTATCATTCTGAAAATCAGCAAAATAAAGATAAGCATCCTAATTTTTAAAAATGAACAAAGGATATGTGCAGGGGATTTCTGAAAGAAAATACGCAAATGACCATCACATGTTTCTTAACAAAAAATACAAACTCTTGATAAACCAGTAAATGCAAATTAACATGAAATGCTATCTTTCCTCTTTCAAATCAGCAGACTGTTTATTTATTTATTGTTTTTGAGACCATGTCTTGCTATGTACCCCAGGTGGGATTTGAACTTCTGATACTCCTGCCTTAGCCTCCCAAGCACTGGGAAGACAGGTTTGTATTAGCACACAAGGCTTAGCAAAGACTTCTAAAGGCTAATGCCTAATGCAGACAAGCTTGCAATAAGGTGAATGTGTTTATATTGCTATTGGGAATAAAAACTACCATAACGTTTCTGGAAAGTAATGTCATAATTTGTAGCAAAAGCTTTGAAATCATTTATACTTGGCACTCTTCAATGTAGCCCCACAAAGTGACTTACCTTCAGAGTACAGGACAGGGATGTGGGGAAGCGGAGCTTCAAACGGAAAATCTTGACAAACACGACTGGATGGGCTCTTGGAACAAAGGGAGATACGGATAAACACTTAGGAAGTCTGACCAAAGCGTCGGCCTTCACAAATAACTGTAAATAACCGCGTATCAGTACTGACTCATCCATTATCCCAGCATTCTGGGTTGGGAGAATCCCAAGTTAAAGCCCAGACTGAGCATCCTATAGACTTAGTGAGACTCTGTCTCAAAATCAAAAACAAAAAATCACCTAGGGATGTAGCTCAGTATGAAGGCCTTAGGCTCAATTCTCTGTGCCACGAAACAAAACAAGACAAAATAATCACAAAAGCACCAGAGTAACATAAGATGTTAATTATAAGGGAAACATTATAAGAGAGAAAGGTGTACAGAAATTTTATGCTCAATTTATTTTTTCAAATCTAGAACCATTCTTTAAAAAATGAAGTCTATCAATTTTCTTTAATGTTTGCACTATTTAGCTAAGCAAGTTCACATCCCAGAATTTATCCTTAGAAAATAATCCCAAATGATTAAAAGACTTACGTACAGAGATATTTCAGTATTCTTTACAATAGATTTAACTTAACTGTACAGTAATAAGAATCTGACCAAATAAAATGTCTTTCCTCTAGTCAATGGAATATGGTAGCCATTAAAGTGCTGTAAAGCATATTTGATGATATGAACATAAATTTATGACATATTAAACTAGGTTACAAATTGCATGTAGAGAAAAGTCTGTACTGAGTCAGAAAGAGATAGGAGAGACAAATACAGATGGTAGATTTTTACTTTACTTTATGTTTTCTAAGTTTCTATGTGGCATATGTTATTATTGTCATGGTAAAATACATGTAACATAAAATTTATCATTTTAACCATTTTAAAGTGTACAATTCAATGGCATTAAGTATAGGCACAGTGTTACAGAGTGTATCAGTGTTTCATACCCTTTAGTGGTTGAATAATATTCCACTTATATGTATTTACCACATTTTAGTTATCTATTTGTTGATGAAGACTTAGGTTGTTTTCATCTTTAAGTAGTGCTGCCACTCTCTTGTTTTGAAATTTTGCATCGTTTTATTGTTTTTTCTCACCAAAATAAAAGTGCTGCTGCGAACATTCAAGAAAAGTTAATCATATTACTCAACAATAAAAAAGTATGAATTGTTGATATGTACAACATGACATGAAAGACTCTCAATATTAACTATATTGAGGAAAGAAGTTAACTAAAATGTTAAATGCTGTATGATTTCATCTGTATAAAAGTCTAGATAATGTTTATTTTTGTTGTTTTGTTTTGTTTCATTTTTATCTTTTTGAGTCAGAGTCTTGCTATGCAGTTCAGGCTGGCCTTGAGCTCACTTTGTAGCCCAGGTTAGTCTTAAACTCACAATGATCTTCCTGCCTCAGCCTCCCACGCACTGGGATTACAAGAATGTGTGACCACACCCGGCTAGACAACATTCAAAATATTCAGACTTCACTCAAAATTGATACCACAAAAATGGTTAAAACGGAATCATCTCATGCTGATAAATTTAGTTCAGGATCACATGAACCAAAATGGAGTAGAGATTTTCAGTGCACTGAACAGCAAGGAGTAGCACCTTAACAAGTTAATATTTACTATACACAATTATATAGATGACACAACTTGAACTTTGATAAGGCCAGATCTCTTTTAAACTAATTTTTGAAGGTGAAACCTAATGTTTTTCCCTAGAGTGTAATTGCCTTAGTTACTTTCTCATGGCTGAGACATACCTGACACCCACAGTTTAAAGGAGGAAAGGTTTGTTTTGGTTCATAGTTTGTAGAGGTTTCAGTCCATAGTCTGCTGGTCCAAGGCAGAGCAGCATGGCAGAGGAGAAACAGCTTGCGGAGTGGCAGCAGGAAGCAGAGAGTGATCAAGAGAGGAGGGAAAGAGACAGACACTTCCAGGCCACCCACCCACCCATGCAGTGACCCACCTCTAAGCAGGCCTCACCTCTTAGCAGCACATTCAGCAACTGAGCTCATAAATAGATGAATTCATCAGTGAATATTGCACCCCTATGATCCAATTACCTTCCAAACACATGAGGCTTTGGGGGGAACATTTAAGATGAGTTCTGAGATCAGGATGTAGCAGCTCCCTCCTTGGTCTCTCTTGGACCATTCACTCCAGGGAAAACCAGCTGCCATGGTTTAAGGACAGTGAAGTAACCCCATGGAGAGCCCCAAGTAATGAGCAACTGAGGCCTCCTCCCTCAAACAGCTCACAAGACATCAACAGCTCTCTTAGAACCAATGATTCAGCCCCAGGGAAGCCTTCAGATGCCTGCAGCCCCAGCTGTCATCTGGACTGCAACCTCATAAGAGACCCATGGCCAGAACTGCCCAGCTGAGTTGCTTCCAAATGTCTAATCCACAGAAGCTGAGATAATACCTGATAAAGCTGGGGGCAATTTGTTATTCAACAACAGAAAACTAATATAGGGACCCTTATCAAAAACTAATAGCGTCATAGCTTGGACTCTGTTAAGTATAAAATAAACTGTATAACACTGCATTTTAGTTAGGGGCATGTGTGTCACAAACAAAGTAGAACAACTTAACTCTACAACTCAAACGATTTTTACATCTCTATATAACCACCAACTAGATCTATAGAAACCATTTCCAGCACCCTAAGAAATTGTTTCACCTCCATAATCAAAATCAATCAACAGATGTTTGTTGAGAACTTTCAAGTTCCATAACTTCATAGATTAGTTTTGCCTGTTCTTGAGCTCCATATGAGTAGAATCTTTCTGAATGTATTCTTTTGTGTCTGGTTTCTTTCACTCAACATAATGATTTTTGAAGTCACTCAGGCTGTTATGTTTCACTAGTTTGTTCTTTTTATTTTGGGGTAGTATTCCACTGCATAATTATATCAAATACATTTCCCTATTGATAGACATGAATAGAGTTATCATGAATATTCTTGTACCAATCTCTTAGCGGCTTATGATTTAACACTCTTGGGTAAATTCTTAGGAGTGGAATAGATGGGTCAGAAGGTGCATGTGTAGATACCAGTTTTCCAAAGTAACACCATTGAAATTCCCACCCAAAGAGGTCTTTTTCCATTTGAAACAAGCCCACTTTAAAAAGAAAAATTAATAAGTTGGTCTTAATGAAAAAATGAATGGCAATATATAAACACTTTATTTTTGAATTGTTTGTGATAGTCCTGAAACCAGCCTAAAACGTACAGAGCTAACTGATGACTCATCCTCTAGGCAAATTCTTTGATTTTGATCATGGGTTAAGAAATAATTTTAGCACTTAGATGAAAAGTTTTTACAAAGATAATTCAAGCAGAGGCCCAAATCCCAGGAGCAGAAGAATTTACACAAGGCATCCTTCAGATGAGCTTTCATTCTGTTCGATGCAAGACCCAGAGGGAAAGAACGGGCTCCACGCGCAGCGTCCCTGTTTACTGGCCAGCCCAGCATGGGGACAAATGAAACAACAGCTTGATGCTTAACACAGCTCACCCCCAGGCACTCATTCAGCTTGGGTTTCCCTTGAGTTCTGCTTCAAATAAACAGATCAGGGAACTTTATTAATGATGCACTCTGGGGCATCGGGCTGTGTCCAGCATCGGGCTCCACACATAGCCCCAGTAATGGGTCTCCAACTCGTTTACAGCACAGAACGGGAGGTGGCTCTCAGCACTCTCTGTCTCTGAGACACCCGACTGCCACAGCGTTATGATTATTGTCATACAAAGCTCCAGGGGGAAAATGAAGACCGTAAAGCCAGAATATGAACTCCAATCTCAGTATCTTCAGAGATGCTCAAAGCAGTATTTTTTCTACTAGGAAGGTTCAACACTGGCAACAACCCAGATGTCCAAAAATGGGAAATGGCTAAATAAAAGCTTCTTTCAGACTTAGGAAATCACTGTGTCACTGTGCTTAAGAGCAGAGAAATTGCACACTGAAGTCTTAGGAAAACACTAAGGCAGCCATGCACCAAACACAGGGTCATTCTGCCCAGACATGGGTTGGCAAACGAACAAACAAGCCAAAGTTAGAGAACTCCAAGACCAATAGTTGGAAATTACTTCCAGACAATTCAGGGAAGAACCAGGGTTCGCCTTAGCTTCTGGGGAGAAAGAAATAAGGAATTTTTTTGTAAAACCTAACCTGTCCGGGTATCCAGTAAAACACTTAACCAAGCATTGATCTCCACAAGAGCTCAGTAAAGTAGGCACCATGGTCCCCATTTTAAAAATGATCTCTGACTCAGCAAAGTTCCCCAACTCAAAGGCTAAGGAGTCAAGATCCAAACCCAAGTCTCCCTACTCTAAATTCTTGCACTAGACTTTACTGACAGCAAATGAGGTTTATAAAAGGAATTTTAAACAGGAAGCTGGTACCCTTAGCCAAGGGCAAGAGCACCCTGCTCAGCTTGAGCAGAAAGATGTGCCTGAAAAGAAAAACACATTTTTCCCCTTGAGTTCTACTCCTAATGACTGAATAACTCTCTACTGCCTAGGTGTAGCTTGTTTTCCTAGGAGAAAAGTTTAATAAAAAGCCTCTTCCCAGGAGAACATTGGCCCCTGAGTCACTGTGGTTCATAGCGACTGACTTTAAACTTTATGTGGCAGTAAGTTTTCGTTTTCTCCCTCCAGGCAGGATGGCTTTCCTGCTGTCTAACTCAATGCACTAATATAGAGGAAGGCAATCCTATCTAGTTCATTCACTGCCTTACTCTTTAAAGATGTCCATCACTATGGCCGCAGGGTTTTACAAGCCCCAAAAACAACAATGCACAGCTTGGTTGTTGTCTGTTGTGTGTTCAGGGTTGCCTTGATAACAGCAGATTAGACCACGCTCCATTGGTTTGCCCTTTGTTAAGCTGTGAAGGTCACTTTTCTTCTGGGGTCTGTAATTGTCAAGCCTTCTCTTCTCATCCACAAATGCATCTCTTCCAGAGGCTTTCACAATCACAGCTAATTTCTCTAGGTTTCATATGGCAGGCATCTGAACAGAATTAAAAGCATAAGCACATGCAAAAATAATCCGCTTCCCAAGATAGTAAATGCTGAGAAGTTCTATATTAGAACACACTGTGAGTGCTGACTGGCTAGGGCATGATTAACCTAATAGGCTTAGAGCTCCGCTTGCCATCCACATCTGTTGAGACACAAGCAAAACACAGGCTCATAACCCACGCGACTAGGTGCTTTGGAATTCTCCCACTTCTCTCTAAGAGCAGAAGGTTTGAAACTTAGAAGGACACAGGTGACAGGCACCATTCCTTCTTCACAGCGGGGCCAAGAAGGTGAGGAAAGCTGGTTCCACATCTAAGACCTTGCACCATGGACTTCAAAGGACTCTGGCCTTGAATTGCCTGGATGGACCAGTAAGACTGTCTCTTGCTCCTATTTCTGAGATGATTCTCGGAAAATAGTGAAGGTTGTGGGCGGACTACAAGCTGAAATAATGGGTTGCACACCTTCACACAGTGACATTGCAAACAGCGTTGCAAAGAGTGGCATTCAGTTTTGGAAAAAGCCCAAAGCAATTCTACCAGGACACCAGGGGAGCAGTAAAAGGGCTTCTGTCCCTTCGCTGGTTAAAAGTTCCACCTGCTGTGATGCTGTGGGGAGCCCGCCCCAGGGACAGAGGCTGACAGAGGAGCTACCAAGTTCCAAGAGGGCTCACACCATGGCTGAAGGTCTTCATCAGCTCATGGGAGAGATGGAAGGACTGATGCCAGAGACCCAAACCTGCCACGTGGCTGAGGACATTCCATTCAATACACCAGGCTCCCATGGGACACAGGAGGCAGCCTTTCCTGGGAAAAAGAGTGTGCAAAGCATTACCCAAGAGACCTCTAAACCAGGCCCCCGCTACCAAACTATCCTTCCTACTCCCTGGTTGGCAAGCAAAGTGGACTTCCCCGAGCCCCTGGTAAAGGCTCACCAGGAGGCTTACACCTACCTGCACTCCAGCCTCTCCAGGTACGAAGCAATCGTGTGCCTCATCCACCAGGCCACCCAGACCCGGGAGCTGCTGCAGCCCATGCTCCATTTCCTGCTGCTGTGCTTTGAGGAGGTCAGCCAGCTCTTGGGGGAGATCTCAAGGGATGGAGAAGTGCTCCTCCAAGAGGTTAGGGACCATCTGATTTGGCCATCGAAGAAAGGAGAGCCCCAGGAGCAGCCCGACCTCCTGCAACAGCTCCTGCAGTACACGGTCAGCAAGCTACAGGTGCTCCATGGCACAGTGGCTGCCCTCACTGGCAGCTTCCTTGAGGGCTCCAGTGGCTACCTCTACTCCACTGCAAGTCACTTGGAAAATAAGCTGAGCATGAAGAGGGGTGTGGAGGAATGCCTCCTAAGGACACTGGTGCAGCTAGAAAGCTTCACAAGTGGCCATGGTGACCCTGGACTGCAAGATCTACCCTTGTGCTCTGAGGACAGTGGCATTGGTGCTGACAACGAGTCCGTGCAATCCACAGACAAGCTGGGGAAGCAAGCCAGCTGGGACTTTGCACCAGAGCCTGTAGAATGGAAGTTGGGGACTTCACCCCAAATGGAGACCAGTCTGTCAGGACAGGCCTGGCAGCAAAGTCCATTCTGGATGGGTCCGCACAGAGCCCAGGACTGCCCACTGTCAAGGCCTCCCGTGACAAAGGTTCAGCCAGTAACACAGCGGGAAGCAAGGAGGACATGGCCCTCCAGCACAGACCCAGAAACAATTACCTCCAAGCCTTTGGCAGGGGGCAAGAGCATGCCGTATGATTCTCTGGGGATTGCAGCCCCCACAAAAGCACATCTTCCTAAAAGCTCCAGGCTGATGTCTACTCCATCCCTCAGTGAAGGTGAGGACAGCAGCCCCGAGGAGGAGGACAATGAAGTTCGCAGCATGAGACTGTGCACAGGGCAGGAAGGAGCTCTGCATTCAAGGCCGCAGTCTTCACCTGCTGACAGGGAGCGCCTCTTTCAGCCACGTTCCAGGAAGCTTAGGAGCCCCCAGGCCCGAGAGATGATCCTGAAAATGAAGGAAGCCATCAGCGAAAGGATCAAGTTTGTCCCTGTCCCCTCTGGACATCAAGACTGGGCTGAGGAAGAGGAGGGAAAGACAACGGTCCCACAAAGACCTAGCACAGTCTGCGGCAGCAGGAGGGTCCCCGAGAGGCAGAGGAGGTCCCAGTCAGAGGGGTGTCTTAAGAGCCACGAGGAGGACCCTACCCTCCAGGAGCTGCAGAGGGTCCAGAGAGATCTCAGTCAGAGGCTGGAGGTGTTTTATGCCTTGGAGGCCAAGCGACAGGGGCAGAACAAGGAGCAGACGCAGCAACCCAGGGCAGCAGCTCTGTGGCCCACCAGCACCTGCAGGGTGAGCCCCAGCAGCACCACCAGCAAGCTCAAGGCGTCCCTCACCAAGGGCTTCAGCATCTTGCCGAGTCAGGACAAGAACATTTGGCAGAGACGCAGTCCACACCCTGAAAGTGAACCGCTCCGGCAGGGAAACACTGAGAAACAGTCAAACACCGTCCCATCAGGCGAGAAGGACAATGAGGCTTCCAGAGCCAAGGACTGCACTGTCACCGGCTGGCCCACCAGAACATCAGTCAAAAAACTTATTGAAACTTTCAGTCCCACTGAGACTATGAAGGCACCAGGGGATGCTATGAAATTAGGGTCAAGCCCTTGTCTCAGGAAGTGGGGGGTCCCTGTTATGCCTCCCAGATTTCCCATTTACAGGGGGCTTGCTCCGTTGTATCCCAAGCCCCAAATTTCTCCAGCAGTGGGCAGCAGCTATCTCAAAGCAGACACAGGCTGGAGGCCCTCGGTGCCTGTCTTTCCTTCTCTGCCTGCAGCCGAAGCATCTGGGTGTGAGGACACACTTTGCGAAACAGAGGGCTGCTCAGAGCATCTCCCTCCACCGCCTCTGGAAATCCTGATGGACAAATCCTTCACTTCTCTGGAGCCCCCAGAAGGCAGCCATCCAGCAGGAAGCTCCCCTGAAGGGACCCCCGCACCAGGGCTGGGGGGGCCTGGTCCTGCCACAGGAACATGGGCTTCCCCAAAGCTGAGAGCGTCCATGAGCCCCATCGACTTGCTGCCTAGCAAGTGCACTGCCAGCCCCACCAAGCTGCGCAGCACGGGGCTGGGGAGCACCAAGAGGGGCAGCAATCCCAGAAAGCTGGCCTCGGGTCCCAGTCTCCCAGACTCAGGGCGGGAGGGCAGGGCTCAGGGTCAGGAGCCAGCAGCAAAGGCCACAGGTGCCTCCAAGCAACCCCAGAAGGTAGTTGCCTGGCACCACACCAGCCTGACATCTGGGCAAAGCAAGACCTCAGAACCCAACCTGTCAAGACCCACAAGAGGAACTCAGTCTACACAGACCCCCAGGCTGAGCCGACAGAGAAGTCCCCCGGGGATCAGAAAGCCCTCTCCCACAAAGGCACACTGGGCGCCTCAAGCAGACAAGAGATTGCATGGCCCACCCTCCCCCCATGGACTTGCCCAGCCAAGTCTCCCCACAGTACTAAGTTCCCCCAGCCCACCACTCAGCCCTGGAGCTCCCAGCCCACCAGTGAGCCCCAAGGTGCTAAGTCCACCACCAGCCAAGAGGGGACCTTCGCCACCCCAACACAAGTCTCCCAACCTGCGTCCAGGGAGCCCCCCTGCCCAGCACACAGAAGCAAGCTCCTCTTGCCCTGTCTCTTCCCTGTCCCCCACAGCATCCGCATCTCAGGGGCAGAGGGACACAAGAAATTCTGAAGACAGCCAAGCCCCCACAGCCAAGGTATCTGCCATATTCTGCCCTGCCACATCGTCTCTGTTTGAAGCCAAATCGCCATTCTCAACAGCTCACCCGCCAACCCCACAGTCACTGCTACCAGAGCCTGGAACCCCTCTAGGGACCCCAGCAGTATGCTGGGGGAGCAGCTCAGGGCCAAGAATGAGAGCAGATTCGCAGAGGAGAATGGCTCTGTGTTCCCTCAACCCCTTGCCTTTCGTCCGAAGGACAGCTCCCCAGCACCAGCGGGGGGTTCAACTTCAACTGCCCAGTCCCAGTCTCCTTGCTGGCACCTCTTGGGAATCCCAGCCCAGCCAAAGCAGGTAAGAAGCATCCTCGAGCTGCTACCCTGGGGGTACTCGGAAGGGAGAAGAGCACAGGTAGTGGGCCTTACAGAGTGTCTGGGTCAGAAGTTCTCAAACTGTGCTCCCAGAGCAGAGGCAAGCGGGAAAGAAAGAAAGGAACGGAGAGCAGAGAGGGACTGAGCTTTTGTCTGGAACACACTGGGTTCCTGAGAAGGATCTGAATGCAAAGAGGCTGTGTTGTATTACTATTATTATTATTTTTTTTTTAAGCGGCACTGGGGATCAAACTCACAACCTCGCGCCTGCCAGATAGGCACTTAGGCTACTGAGCCAATCTCCCAGCCCTAGTTTTTTGAGGCAGGGTCACACTATGTAGCTCAGGCCGGCCTTGCGCTCGCGTTGTAGCCCAAGCCGGCCTCGAACTCACAGCGCTCCTCCTACCTCAGCCTCCCGGGTGCTGGGATTAAAGGCCTGCGCCACCACGCCCGGCTCTGTTGTATTTTTTTTAAGTTTATAAGCACCAAATCAGCCCTACTCCTCCCCTTATTCTATAGATAGGAGAATGGTGAAACCACCTGCCGATGGCCAGCTCACTCCAGCTCGGTCTGGACCCAGCTGCTGGATTCTATTGCTTCTTAGTTATTGGGTCCAGTGAACTGTCTGGTCACTAACTATCTGGTTAAACTATTAAGAATTACTGAGACACCAATAGGGCCTCTGTGTATGGGATGTCACCTACACATTTTTACTATAATAGCAGTTAAAACTGAGAAATGTGTAAAAGATGTGTTAGTTATTTATTAAAAAATAAACCATTTTGATGCTAACAGAAATAACACATTCCTATGAAAAATTTGTTTTCTGCAACAAAAAAAAAAATCGTTCAAAGGAGTGGCACTGTCTTCCATTTTTGCACATTTTGTTGTTGTCTGACTCAGCAGCTAACCCTGACATCAGCTCCTGCAGCCAATCTGCGATGCTATCCTCCATTATGTGGGCTCTGGAAATGGATCCCACTTTCCTGAGAATCAGCAAAAAGGGCAAGCAGCATCTTCATATCATGGGGGAAATAGGCTTGACCTAACGGCCACCCTGAAAGCATCTTGGGGGTGCTCAGGAGTCTGAAGACCACGCCTTGAGAATGGCTGGTCCTGGAGGCATAGAATATAAGTGTCGGGCTTCCCATTCCCCCAAGAACCTAGCTCCACCTCTCCACCAACTTCAGAGATATTCAGAGTAAGAACAAGATGCTTCATGAGTGCCAAGCACCAGAATCTAGGCTAAAAGCTGCCATCGCTGCCCTTGGCAGACTGAGTTCTGCCTGTGCCTTTCTCCTCAGGAGCAAGTGACTTGTACAAGGTGAGCCCAGACTACAGCCAGGTAGTCACACAGACACCAGGCATACAGCCACGAGAGGACATGAGTTAGTAGAGCCACTGCATGAGCACTGGAAGGATCATGCGTATGCCCAAGTGGTTATTTTACAGAATATATGGGGAAAATGTCAATCACAAGTCTATGAGAAAAGAGTTCTTATCAACGTGTCTTGATAACAGATCAGACAAAGCTCAACCAACAGCAGTTCTTGCTATCTCTGCATTGCCCACAATTGTGTAAATCTGTAGTTAATTTCTGTACATGTGACACGTGTTACAGCCTCCACAATCTGTCCAGGTATAAATGGTAATTTTTTGCAAAATACTCGGCAGTCAATTTTAAGTAAAGATATTATCTCAGGAAAGTTGTGCATGATAATAGTTATATAAACTTCCCCAGCCACTTGAAAGAAATGAAATATTGATTATTTTTGCAAGAATCTTAATGTAACATTGCTCTTTTCTTAAAACTAAAATGAGCTTCTTACAGCACAGTGGCTTTCATCTAAGAACCTCTATAAATGTTAATGTATTATTCCTCACACTAGCTACTTATTCAGTTATTAGATTTCTAAAACTGTGCCCTTCAGGAGAGGAGCTTGAGAGAACAGGGACAATAAAATGGCATTAATTAAAAACACTAACATTTTAGAACAGCAGGAGCTATAAAGTTGTTCAAGAACATAAAATTGTTCAAGAAGAAAATAATGCTCTTTTCTCGGGCTTCTCCTCGGAATAGAGCAGCCTAAATGGCTGTTTTATGCCCTGAAACTCAATCTTCAGGGTGAGAGGGGGGTTCCTTATATCCTGAAAGAGAAGCTCGCCCAAGGTCACATGGGAGGTGCATGACTTGCACCCATCCCCTGGCCCTTGGTGTGACCATATCTCTCAGTCATTCCACAGGAAGAGCACACAACAGGGAAACGCTCAGTCCCATCTCCAGGTGTGAATTTGGTGTCTGGAAGCAGAAATACCAGCTGTAAGGACTGCAAGCCTTTGCCTCTCTGGAGAGGGCAAACATGTTCCCCTGCCATCCTGCATGGGGGAAACAACACTAGGGACCTGGTCACAGATTTCCCAAGATCACGCACAGGGGCTGGCAGGGACCCAACCGTGCCCGCTGGGTCTTCCAGTGAGGCAGGCTCGCAGGATCAACTGGCCTGAAATGGGCTTTGGTTCCTGTCCTGTCATCCCATGCTAGACCTGAGCCTTTTGAAAAAATGAAAATGATGTTTATGTCCTCCTGATCGTGGGGCCCCGGGGATCAGGAACGGTCCCTGGAGGCATCCTCAGGAAGCTCAGTTATTGAGCTTCAGCTGTCGTATATGTGCTGAATCCCTGCCAGGTATCAGTCTCCAGGTCTCGGTGCTGGGGTACCGTGTGCACTCAAAAGGGTCCAGGCTGCCTCCTCCAAGTGCAGTGCTTCTCTCCTTTGCCTGGCCCAGGCCGGTGAGACAGCAGCTCTCTGCAGCCCCCACTCCCTTCCTGCCTCAGGCTGCCCCGTGGCCAGCAGTTTCAGGAAGAGGTAAAACCACAGCCACAGGGTGACAACTAGGCAAACCATCCACCTGGCCTGAACTTCAGGCATGTGTGGCACCTGGATGGGGTAAGAGAGAGTTCTGCTGCAAATGGTTCACCAGGCCACCTGCAAGGCCTCCAGTGGTAGGCCGTGGGCTTTCTCCAGGCCTCCCAGCTGCTTCCTGCCAGCTGCTCCAAGTAAAGAGCAGCAGAGGTTGGGCACATGCCTTCCCATAACCCAGGGTTCAGGGAGGACAGAAGCAGCAACTGTGGCCCACCAATCACACTGAACGCCCGCAGGGGCCTGAGATGGTGCCAGAAGCTGACACAGATGCGACAGGCTCGAAGATGCATTTCCTGCAAACCGTGGATGCGTGCCGCCCTTCCCACCACACCCCAGCTGCATTTAGGTGCTATTACCTGCTATGAGATTTACATGTTTCATCCAATACTGATGCCTGTGAAATGGGTACACTCAGGATTGCCGTTTTACAAAGAGGGAAACCAAGATTTTGCAGGATTATTTAACATGCATCAGGGCATGCAGCTGGAAGAGCTAGGATTTGAACCCCTGGCACCAGACTCCACCCTCCACCAGGTATGTGCTGGATATCCCAGCAGAGAGCCAACGTGGCTGTCAGAGTTGTTCTCCTCTACCTGACTTGTCCCCTACCTTGCTCCCCTCCACTCTTCCAAAGCTTGCCCAGTCAGACTGAGGATCATGTGGGGGTCCCCTCCCCAAACACGGCCTCTCTTGGCCACATCACTCAGCAGCTGGGAGTCTCTGTTCTAGCCAAATGCTGGGCAAGGCTGAGCCAAAAAGCTTCCATTTCATTCCATCCAGGAAAAGGGTAGCAGCTGTGAAAGCAGGGTTGATTTGGGGGGGTTTTGTTTTGTTTTGTTTTGTTTTCTATTTGCTGTTATTGTTGTTGTTGTTAATTCAACTAGCTAAGCCTAGTCCTTTATTGAACAAGAAGTGCTTCAGAAACAAAAACAAAATAAAGGCCCAGCTTCCGGAGCTCCTGAGAGAGTTGCTTTGTTCAGAGCAGCAGGATCTTGGGCACGGGGGAAAGAGCAAGATTCAGCCTGTCAGCTGAAAAGCCGAAAGCTGGTTCCCACCAGGCGCAACCACAGCAGGTGGGCAGGTGAGAACTCAGCAAAGACAGCCCATCCAGATGAGCCTGACGTGGAAAGACAAAGGCCCGGTGCCAAGGGTGAGCCACTGGCCTTTGTGTGAGAGGTCTGGGGAGGAGCACAGAGAGAACAGCGAGGTACAGGGAGGGAACCAGAAGGAGCAGCAGCGGAGGGTCTGAGCTGACCTTGTTCTTTCTCTCTGGAGCAGCAGCGGCAGCAGCAGTGAGGACAGTTCCAAGCAGGATGCGGCACCATGGAGCAGCCCCTGTGCCCCAGAACTGCAGGGAGGCGGCAGCGGACGAGCAACTCCCCCAGAGCTCTACGTGCTTGGCCACGGGCTGCAGCCAGAGGCCCGCATCAGCCGTGCCCAGGACAAATCTCAGCCTGAGGAACAGCCCCAATACAAGGAGGTGACTCCAGTCACCCCAGCAGGCACGAGGTGACAGCCAGGCAAACCAACTTCCACAGCGGCATTCTGGAATGGCCTTGAAGAAGTACCACTGTTCTCAGTGGGTCTGCTAAACTTCAAATAATGGCAGTTTTCAGTTCCAAATCCTGCTTTGCCTTGGGGCTCAAAGGTTAACCAAAACTTTAGACCCCCACTGTGACACTTCTTAATCCTGCAAAGGCTAGCCTTAATTTAGGAGAGGAATATAGCCCACGCTCAATGGGCCAGGTATTTTACATGGTAATCATGAAATCATTTAACCCTCATGACAATGAATGAAATAAATAGCATCCTCCCATTTTGCAAATAAGAAAACCAAAGGTGCTGGGGGAGTCCTCCCTAAGGGTCTTGTCAGAGTCACACAGATCGGAAGAGAACAGAGGAAAGCTTGGCACAGACGTGACTGGCCCGAGCATCCCTGCTGTTTCCATTACATTGCTTTCGCCTCATTCTTCCATCGTCCCACCTGCCTATCACACGCACAGTTCTACAAGTGGTGGGAAAGTTTTGTTTGCAGAAGGCTGAGGGATGGCAGCGCACTGAATTTCTATTAAGAGTTTTGTTTATGAAGCTAAGTTCTCCTGACACAAGGTGGCTTGGTGGATGAGAAAACACAGTCCCACCCATTCTCCACTCCTGCTTCTGGAGTTCAGCCCCAGTGCCGTCAATTTAGAGCTTTCATCTCCCAGCGACAGCCACGCTGCTCTTGGGCTCAGCACGTAGCAAATGCTCTTGCCGCCCAACACACCCACAGGACCAACGTGCCAAACAAGGCGCCTATTCTCTGCACCAGGTGGGGACTGGAGCTTGTGAGATGGAGTGGGTGAGACTCACACACTCGTGTCTATCTCCCCCTGAGGCTTCGTGGCCAAGTTTATTCACAGGTCATCTGCAAAACTTCTACTGGCGCTCAAATGAAAGCAACGAATGGTAGCTCATGCCAGATACCCGCTTCTGCCAATGAGCTAGATATTTTGCTGCAGATCTTGGAATTTTTCCATCAGAGGCTGTGGAGTACTTTCTATTTAGAAAAGAATTTTCAATAATTGGGCGATTCAAAGCCAGCTCAGTGGGTTGTCAAAGACAAGAATTCTCACCCACAAGTACAGCTAAGGGGCAGTCCTCCAGATCTGCTGTAAAGCTGATTTTTTCAATTTGTGGAAATTATAGACCTCAAATCCTTTCTTGTTGAAATAGATCATGGGCTCAAGAACATGTTAGCCTGAGTCCTAGGGACTCAGCTAGCTTCCCACAGGGACAGGCAATGAATAAATGCATCTCATCTGACTTGTCCGGTTATTAATACGGGGGTGACAGGGCTTATCTCTCTAAAGAACTGATAATTATATTACCCAAAGGGGCTGCACTCATCCTCTATACTGGAAAATGTCTGTGCATGGTCAGCTGTTTGCTCATATTTGCTAGTGTGGCTGCATTAATCTCAGCACTGCTCAGGTCCCAGCCAGACCAAGCTGGGCAGATGCCCGGGAACTGCCTGGGCTGCAGGCAATGGGAGTGGCTGAGAATAAACCAGGTTCAGGAAACCTGCTTGCTATGGAGCTGGGCCATCCCTAAATGGTCGGACAGGTAGTGTGGGAGCCAAGGGAGTGGGTCTTGGGTGAACTGGGCCCAGCTGAGCAAGCAGCAGGCAAATCATTTGAGTGGCCTCTAAGATCCAGCTCCCAGGTCAGTGGCTGCAGGCGCACCGGTCAGGAAGTGTTTGCGCCCCATGCTAGGGTTTAGAGACAGGATTCCTGGAAGGCTGAAGGTGCAGGCAGAGCCCAGCTGCACGGACCTCACAGAGACACAGTGGGTGAAACTGGAGTACTAGGTGGGTGTAATCACAGGGCCTCATTTCTGAAACCAGGATACAAAGCAAAGCCACACCAACCAGCAGGGAAATGAGATGAGTCACCTGCCTGGGCCACCCTCCTCCATTGCAGGAAGTTAGGGCAGGTGGAGTGCATTGTTGCCTTCGTCCTCTTCCCCCTCAACTGTGGTACTCAGAGCTGGATGTGGGCAGCTGGGAGCCATGTACAATGTTACATCATAGAGGGTTCAGCACCATACAGAACTCCCCCAGGAGCAGCTAGCATGAGCTACTGCTACCCTCTGTGCATGGCAGGGGGCTCCCTGAGGCTAGAAGCTGCCCCTCCCCCTGGCTAGGCTGGCAAGGATCACACTGACCCCTGCCGTGTCACAGTCAGCAGAGAAGGGGACAATAGCTTCTAGTTTCTGCCATCACCCACGGAGCAGCATATGATGCCTCCTTATCCCTCTAGAGGACTCCTTCATTTACCGAAAGACTTCCTGCCCCAGGATGGTGCTAGCTTCCGGCCATCTGTCCCTACATGTGATATAAATGAGAGGCCCAGATTGCCACCAGGTCCAGGCAACAGGGACAATGACCTGCTGCCCCTTGGATGACCCTATAGCCCCCAAAGCTTTGGGAATTCCAAGTCAGTTTCTCCTGGGAGAGATGAAGAAGATTGCCAAGGACCAGGAGCTGGGGTCTGCAGATAATGAAGGTCAAAATTAAAGCAACGCTGACTTAGCACAAGACTGGATGTTTCAAAGATGTAAATGGTTTGGGGTTTATTGTTTTTCTTTGTTTGTTTGTTGTTTGGAAGGGGTTGTTTTGCCACCATGCTAACTTCCCCTCGCATAAGTTACATGTGAATCAGACTTTCAACAAGAAAAATTAAATCCACCACAACATGCCAGTTTCTTTGACATTAATTCATTGTCCCTCCAAGATCAGGCCTTTCCCCAAACCCATATCTATGGTTCTGTCTTGGAGAGCCCATTGTGGTGGCCCGAGGGCCAAGCACAATACCACACTTTTTGAAAGGGCCATTCTTGCTCACCTTGTCCCCCTCCAGCAAAGAACTTTATCTTTGCTGGGTCAAATTTACTTCCTTTAGAGGAGAGAGGACAATTTTTCTTTGTTTTCCAATTAAGCCGATGGATGCAGCCTCATGCACTCATGAGTCTGTGCCTTTGTTTTCCTTACAGAGTTAGAGAACAAGAAGGAACATTGGGTATAAAGACAAGGAGGAGCCCCCACAGATCTTAAAGGGGTACATATCACACCCATATTCTTGTTTGGGCTTTTTCTGAGGGTTTACATCCTCCCTACTTGGGGAAACCCCAGAGCCATGGAGGGAGAAGCACTTAGCCCAGCCTTTATCCAACACATTAGAAACATAGCAAACAGATCTCCCCCAAGGGGAAACACAATTTTCTGGTTCCATCAAAGCAATTCATGAAGGAAAAAAAAAAAGTAAATACAATGGTCTGGCAGAACAGTGATAGCTTTTTGCAAGTATAAATACAATCCGCCAGATAAAATATAACCTTCCTCTGCAGCTTGGGTCTCTGCTGCTTTTTACTATAAGCAGCATTTATTTTCCATCCTCATATCACACACCCATCCAACACCTAAAATAATCCACACCGATAGAAAATGAGGGCAGACGGGCCAAAGAGACACTTCTTTCATTGTGAAGAGCTTATGTCTGACAAGATTTGCTTCATAAATTCTACAATGTGACTGAAAGGGATTTCAAGAAATATATTCTTTTTTCTAAAATAAAACAGCGTTTTGCATGTATCAGGGGAGCCAGTACAGTGAATTATACCTGTTGACAAGTTTGTCAATTGATCATCTGGTTGAATGCTTGCAAGCTGCCTGGCACCCAGTCTATCTTCCTAAGGAAATCTTTTCAAAGGTAATATATTTTTAAGTAGCCCCACATCAAAGATTCTGTTGAACCGACATAAAGTAAATGTGCTCCGAGCCTATATTAACAGAACATGTTATATTGCACCATTATTTACTCCCTGTGCCTACCTAAGTTTAAATAAAAGTCCCATCAATCCATCCTGATGTTTTTATGAAATGTAATTAAAGATACATTGCACACAAAGAGGAGCAAACAGTTAATTCACTCAGCACTCTAATTCAGTTTTATGGAGAACCCTGGACCCTGCTGGCTTGATTACACTCCTGGAGCTCAGAATGTAACTTCACAGATAAAAAGTCTCTGGGCCCAGCATCAGGTGACAACTGTCTTCCACTGATCTAGCCAGTGGCTCTGAGGCTGTCACCCCAGACATTCTTGAAGTCCAGCATATGGAGTAGGCCCTGGTTTGGGCTCAAGTGATAGAACTAGCAGGGCTCAGTTAGTACCCATGGACAAAACTGATATCCTCAATGGGAGGAGAAAGGAGGAGTTAGAGGAGAAAAAGAAAGAAAGGATGTGGTAAAAATGCAGTTACACGTGCTCCTCTGGAAAACTAGGATTAGGACACAGGAGCCTGGGTCCTGACACCTTCCTGACCCGACTCTGGGACCAGGTTTCTCTGTGTCTGACTCTTCACTGGGAAAGCAGTGATGACAGTGTCAGCCTACTTCTCCTGCCACCTGGAAGACCTGGGCACAACATCTTCTCCTAAACCACCTTTGTGAGCCACCTTGGGAAACCGAACCCTGAATCCCCTTGCCCATTCTTACCATTTTCTTTAATTTCGGTTTTAATGTTCACTCCTGCCCATCTCTGCACTTTAAGAGGCTTATTAAGCAAAGAACTCTATTTCATTTCCCCCTCATTCTAGAGCTGCTCATTGATCCTTAGAAAAAGTTAAGAACAGCTGTCAAACTCAGCAAGAATGGACTTTCTCCTTTGAAGGTCTCCATGTCTTTCAAAGTGAAAAAACTTGAAAACATTTCACTGGCGATCACCAGTCCATGTGTCAAATATACCAAATGGAAAAAAAAAATAAGCTTCTGAATCTCACTCATCCCAGCGTGGGGTCTCAGGATTGTCTGTCAGGTAGATGGAGGACGAGTACTTTGGGTGCTAAACAGCAGGTCTGACAGAGCTGAGGCTTGAGTCTTTAATAATTATACCTTTCTTTGTATGCAATACTTCACTCTGTCAAAATACGATTGTCTGGGAGAAAGGGGAAAGGAAGGAAGGGAAAAGAATATATATATATATATACAAGTAAAATAGTTAAGATAGTTGTACAGCTAGTTTCTCTTAGTTCATTGAAAAGAAAGTTTTGTGCTAATCCTTTTTTGGACAATATTTCATGCCTATATCTTGTACTCTGAGCAATCACTACGAATATAAAAACATTCACTATATTAATTATTGTTACTCTCCTACTAGCCTGTTTGGAAACCCTATTTTATTATTTTTCCTTTTTTTTAATAGAAAACAAAAAAAAAACTATACAATTGTCTACATCATTTCATTACATTTTGGAGGAAAATCCTATGAGGTTATGAACAAAGTATTTTTTTTCAATACCTTTTACAAATGAGGCTGAAGCTGGTCTATGTATTGTTCTAGAACATGCCACAGACTAGTGGCTGAACAAGCCTTCCAGACCCCGGCCAGGCCCCATCCTGACACTACCACACTCCTCGAAAGTAGCATTCAGGTCATTCCAGGGAGCAGCTCTACAAAAAGACGCCACAGTCTTTTTCTTGTTTGGTTTGGTTTGGGTTTTTTTGTTTGTTTGGTTGGTTTTTTTTTTTTTTTGAGACACAGTCTCACTCTCCAGTTTAGCTTAGGCTGGCCTTAAACTCACTGTGACCCTCCTGCCTCAGCCTCCTGAGTGCTAGGATTATAGACGTGTACCACCACACCCGGCAGCACAGTCTTATTTGGAGGATGGGAGGGGGGGAATCTCCATTTACTCCAATACTTAGAAAATTATTTTTCATATCCAACCCAATTCCAGCTCTAATTTTAACCATTCCTCTTAAACTACTTTGGATGGAAACTCAAATTCCCAAGGGAATTTTAAACAATAATTAACTCTGTAAACTTCCACCACTCCCCTCCTCTATCCTCTCAGACACACAGAGCTATCAAACTGCTTCTAGCATTAAGGCAGAAGAAAGAAAAATATTTTCCCAAAAGGTCTTTGGTTCTCATTGCCGTGAACCCGCCGCGGTGGTTTCCGGGTGAAAATCCCCCTGCAGCAGCAGCTGCCGTGCCCCAGTGGTGAAAGCCTGCTGAGGAGATGGGAGAGAAGTACGCACTCCGGGAAACAAATTGCCATCGTGAAAATTATTTATCTTCTTTCCTCCTTTGAAAGGGGACAGAATTGGCTGTGTTTATAAAACCTGGTGACTTTTGAAAGCTATTGTTTCACTAACAGCTTCTGACACCAGCCCCAGAGGTGCCGGATCACTTTCTGGATGTAAAAATTCTCAAGGAGAACCCAAGGTGATGCTAATAACAGCTGTCAGCCAGCAGCGAGGTAATTATAAAGCCATGATTAAAACAAAACAAAACAAAACCTCCCAGGGTTATATATAGCCTTTCACCGAAACACCAGGCGACAGGACACTGGAAACCAGACCACCCTCGTGAATAAATTCCAGGAACGATGACCAAACAGCCCCCACGTTGTCCCTGATTCAGAAACACCAACCCAGAGAGTGCTGTGTGCAGCTGCCCCTGCTGTCCCGCCTGGAGCCCAGCTAGGAGCAGTCAGTGCTGCTTCTCAACTTGCTGCTCGCTGGAACCACGGCTGGGGCTGCCTGATCGTTTGTAGGTGCCTAGGCCCTTCCCTCCAGGGACAGCTATCTCCTCCCTGCCTCCCCCGAGGAATTCTTTCCATTACCATGTTTGGGAATTCTGGTTTAGGATAGCCAACTCCCAGGTATGGGGTAGCCTGTGTACTTGACCAGAGCATTGAGACTGGAGCAGAGTTCTTCAACACTGGACACAGATAAGAATGAATGAGGTTCTCATCCAGTAAGTCCAGCAAGCAACCCAGGGATCTGTACTTTACTGAGCACCGTGGGTGATGTAAGCAACCCATCACCCACTCCTAGTGCCTGCGCCTTCATGCCCCCGCTCAAGGCACACCTGAAGCTGCACCTTTCTAAAGACATTGTAACACTTTAACACTCCCCTGCCTGCCTTTGAGTCTCTGCCAGCATGGTAGCAAGCTCTGGAGAGTCAGTTTTTCCATTGTGGTCCGTCTTGATTTATTTGCACAAGTCCTATCCCCACCAGAGGCCGTGTCTGGGCAGCCAGGTAACCACATCACATGCCGATGATCAAAGCTAATCCTCTTTGCCCTGAAATTTTTAGGGCAAAACTAAGATCAGACCAACTCCAGGAATCCATAGGATCTCAACTGATCCTTTCCAAACGGACCAGGGGGAGGCAACATCTTGGAGCGATAGAGCTTCTTAGAAGAAAAGGTCAAGGACTTTAGAGTCAAAGGGACATGAACAGGTACCCAGGCTCCAGCCACTCCCTAACTCTGTCTTGGGGCCTGATTCTCAAGCTGAGGTTTCCGCCAGACCTGCAGCATCTGCGTCATTGGGAGCTTGTTGAAAATGCAGAGTCTCAAGCCCTGCCCATTCCTTCCAAATCTGAGTCTATGACTTAACAAGACTCCTTAGTGGCTCTGGGCACTGGTTCGGGTAGCTGACTGAGCATTTCTGAGGCTCAGTTTCCTCATAAAGAAATACGAGATATAATCTCTTCCTTTGAAGATGTCAAGAAGAATGACAGATCCAGAACCTAGGAGACATTCAATGCTGAGCTCAGTTCCTCCTCCTGTCTCCCATTTCTGCTCTCCATCCTCCTCCCTCCACCAAGAATAGAACACCTGCGTTACCCTCCCCAGCCCTCCTTTTCTTTACTAGTAGCAGAACTGAGTATAATAAAAGGAAAATGCTTTAGGTTAAAAAGCTCTCTGCTCTCCAAACTGTTCCACTTCAGCTGCAACAGAGCATAGGAGGAGTGAAGGGAGTGACCAGGAAGGGAGAAGGACACCCAGTTTCCTTCCATGGTTGGAGGGATGGGAATGGGAGATGCCAAGGGCGACTCTGAGGGCCTGGCAAGGGAGGAAAAGGGGCAGGTGACTGGAGAGATGACAGGTCTCCTAAAGGCGAGAAGGGTCCTGACTTCCTAGCAGAGAGGGCGAACAAGCCCATTCTGGAAAACAAGCTCTGCAGGCTAATGGTGCACATCTCAGGTTCCACAAAGCCCCAGCATGCTCTCTCTCCTTCCAAGGCCAAGGACAACACAGCTGCCACAGGACCCTATCACTAGCTGCTCTAAAGCAATGGCCCTCAAAACATCATGATCATGTTCATCAAGTGTTCCTGTGCCCGTGACCTTGTGCTAAGTAATTTGCAAAACTGTCTCATTCCTCTTCACAGCAGCCAGACAGAAGTGGGCACTGTCATCGCATAGCACCGTCACCACCTGGCCACATAAATTGATGAGGACGATGAAGATCAGAGAGTTTGACAAAAGGATCCAGAGCCACATACTGGCAGGCCGTAGTGCATGAACTTGAGCCCAGGCCTCTCTGTCCAGTCTCAGTGTCCAACCCTAGGACACCCCAGGGATGTGAGGTGAGAGGAGCTGGCAGGCCTGGGACCCATGGGGCTGGA
>RJWM01012660.1:0-55716 GCA_004363535.1 Dasyprocta punctata
AGTCTACACTCCCACCAACAGTGGGGGAAGGTTCCTTTTTTCCTCACAGTCCCTCCAGCATTTGTTATAGCTTGATTTCTTAATAATAACCATTTTTTCCAGGTGGAATCACAGTGTTGTTTTAATTTGCATATCTCAAATGACCAGTCAGGTTGAACATTTTTTCACATATTTATTTGCTGTTTGTATTTCTTCATCTGAGAAGTATGTGCTCATCTCAGATGCCCATTTTTGGATTGGATCTTTAAATCTGGGAGGACTGATTTTTTTTTTTTGAGTTCTTTATATGTTCTCGATAGTAACCTTTCATCTGAGGTACAACTGGCAAACATTTTCTCCCACATTGTGGGTTGTCTCTTCACTCTGTGGTGGTTTCTCTTGCTGTGCAAAAGCTTTTCAATAGGATGAGATCCCCGTTGTTGATTCTTTGTGATAGTTCCTGTGCAATCATGTTTTGTTCATAAAGTTTCAACCTACACCAATGTCTTCAAGAGTTTTACCTACTCTTCCAGAAGATTTAACATTTGTGTTTTAATATTAAAATCTTTGATCCATTCTGATTGTTGTATCTTAGTGCATGATGAAAGGTATGAGTCCAGTTTTAACTTTCAACATATGTAGAGCTAGTTTTTCCAGCGCCATTTGTTAAAGAGGTTGTCTTTCTTCCAGTTAATTTTTTTGGGCAACTTTTCAAAGAAAAGGTGACTTAGTGTGTCTGGAGTTGTTTCTGCATCTTCTAATCTATTTCATTGATCTTCAGGTCTGTTTGTGGGGTTTTTTTTCCAGTACCACACTGTTTTTATCATAGTAGCTTTACAGTATAATTTTAAATCAGGGATTGTGATACCTCCTGTCTTGTCTTTGTTGCCCAAGATTGCCTTTGCTATTCTAGGTCTCTTCTGGTTCCACATGAATTTTAGGATTGTTTTCTCTAATTCTGTAAGATATGATATTGGAATTTTTATTGGGATTGCATTGAAACTTTAAAACAGTTTTGGAAGTATGGGCATTTTCACTATATTGATTTTTCCTACCCAAAAGCACAGGATAGCTCTCCACTTTCTAATATCCTCTTCAATCTCCTTTTTCAGAGTACTGTAGTTTTCAATGTAGAGGTCTTTTACATCCTTTATTAGATTGATTCCTAGGTATTTCATTTTTTTGGATGCTATTGTAAAAGGTATTGTTTCTCTCATTTCTCTCTCAGTGAGTTTGTTATTCGTGTACAAGAAGGCTATTGATTTTTGAGAGTTGACTTTGTAACCAGCTACATTACTAAATTTGCTTTTTAAATTTAGTAGTCTTTTGGTGGAGTTTTTGGGGTCTTCTAAGTACGTATCACGTCATCCGTAAACAATGATAGTTTAACTTCTTCCTTTCCTATCTTTGTTCCCTTTATTTCTTTCTCTTGTGTAATTGCTCCAGATAAAATTTCCAGGACTGTGTTGAATAAGAGTGGAGACAGTGGACATCCTTGTCTTGTTCCTGATATTAGAGAGATTTCAGTTTTGTCCATTTAGTATGATATTGGCTGTTTGTCATAGATGGCTTTATCAGATTGAGATAAAGACCATCTATTCCAATTTTCTGTAGGGTTTTTATCATGACTGGGTGCTGGACTTTGTCAAAAGCTTTTTCTGCATCTATTGAGATAATCATATGATTTGTGTTCTGTTAATATGGTGTATTACACTAATGGATTTATATCTGTTGAACTATGCCTGCATCCCTGCGATGAATTCCACTTGATCGTGGTGCATAATCTTCTTGATAACTTGTCATATTCTGTTTGCCAGTATCTTACTGAGGATTTTTACATCTATGATCATTAGGGAGATTCTTGTAATTTTTTCTTAGTTGGGTCTTTCTCTGGTTTTGGTATCAGGGTAATGCTTGCTTCCAGAAATGAATTTAGGAGTATTGCTTTTTAATTTCATTAAAGTGTTTGAGAAGTAGTGGTGTTAGGTCTTCTCTAAATTTCTTGTGGAATTCAGCAGTGAATCTGACAAAAGGACAAATGTTTTTTTTTTGCGGCACTGGGGATTGAACTCACAACCTCACACCTGCCTGACAGGCGCGTAAGCCACTGAGACAAACTCCCAGCCCTGGTTTTTCGAGGCAGGGTCGCACTGTGTAGCTCAGACCGGCCTTGCACTCACGTTGTAGCCCAAGCCGGCCTCAAACTCACAACGCTCCTCCTACCTCAGCCTCCCGAGTACTGGGATTAAAGGCGTGGGCCACCACGCCCGGCAAAAGGACAAATATTGCATGATTCCACTTACAGGAGGCTCCTGGAGTGGTAAAATTCAGAGATAGAAAATAGAAGCTGGGTATCATGGCACACACCTGAAATCCCAGCATTCTTGGAGGCTGAGACATGAGATTTACAAGTTCCAGCCCAGCCTGGACAACTTAGCAAATCTTACTCAAAATAATACATTACAAAAGGCTGGGGATATAACAGTGGGCAAGCCCTGAGCCCAGTATAAGAAAGAAAGAGAAGCAGGGAGAGAGACAGAGACAGACAGACAAGAAGAGAAGAAATAAATTTGAAAACATGGCTGGAAACGTAGCTCACTGTAAAGTTCCCCCTTCCCCTTTTTTTTTTTTTTTTGCGGCACCGAGGATTGAACTCACAACCTCGCGCCTGCCAGGGCAGGCGCTTAAGGCACTGAGCCAAACTCCCGGCCCTGGTTCTTTTTTGAGGCAGGGTCGCACTATGTAGCTCAGGCCGGCCTTGCGCTCGCGTTGTAGCCCAAGCCGGCCTCGAACTCACAACACTCCGCCTACCCCAGCCTCCCGAGTGCTGGGATTAAAGGTGTGCGCCACCACGCCCGGCTCCCCTTCCCCTTTTAAAAAGAGAAAACAGACTGGTGATAGCCAGGTGCTGGAGAGAGGGGAAAATATGAAATTAGTGTTTAATGAGTGGAGTTTTTGCTTGGTAAGATAAAAAGAGTTCTGGAGATGGTTACACAACAATGTGCAGGTACTTAATATCAATAAACTATACACTGAAAAATTACTAAACTGGTAAATTTCATTATATATAGTTTATTGTACACTCACACAACTAGAGGTTAGCAATAACTGATGAAGTCAAATATAGGAGGGCAAGGACTTGTATATGGCGGGGAGGTAGAAAACTGCAGGCCCGTGGACACACAGGTGATTAATGTTTTGTAAATTCCCAGCAGACCAGAAGGTAGGCACAAGGCATGGAATTGAATCTTCCTATTTCCCTTGCTCTTACTTGCATATAGCAGCCATGTGGTAACCTGACATGCACCCCTAAAAATCTGCAGGAGTTATCCCAAAAAATGAGATTGTGCAAAACCTCTAGTCATTTACAGGTTCTTTGATTAAATGTCTAAAGAGTGAGCCTCATGTACCTGTACTGTAATCCCAGATGCTCGAGAGGCAGGCGGATCACATGTTCGAGGCCAGTGTGGGCAACTTATAGGATTTTGTCTTCAAAAAAAAAGGACTGAGGATACAGAAGATATAGCCCAGTCATAGAGTACTTGTTCCATCCTCATTATTAAAAAAAGAGAAAAAAAAAAGAGTGACTTCTTTCTACCTGATCACCTAAAGTGAAGTTCTCCAGTCCTTAAACCAGAGGCAGCGAGCCTATGGTGTGTGTGCCACAGTGGGTTGTTTGTATCACTGAAAGCTCAAAGGTTCGCCCTTGCTGCCTAAACAACTATTTATGAAGTTGTTCTCATGCATGCTCCAGCACAGTCACCAGAATATGATGAAAGTCTGTAATACTAAAGACACACTAAGAAAACAACAACAATAAATTTGAAGAGGAGGCAGAGACTTTTCATGCTGCATAACTGTCATTACAGGCAAGCCCGTACATAATCAGGATGGGCACCACCCACACAGGACAGGCCCACCTTGCCATGCACGCGGCCTGGACCACAGGCCTATGCACAGCAAGTAACTCAGACACAAAAAAGAATTTCCAAAGATCTCTAAGTACTTGCCCTGTGAGATAAATCTTCACTTATCAGAGTTGGGAATTAATAGACAACATCTAAAAGAGTTGTATCAAGAACTGGTGATGTAAGTATATTATTTAGAGACAATAACAACCACCAGCAGAAACAGCTGAAAGAGTTAACCATGATTGTCTCCACAGCTGGGGAGTGGCAAGCTGGGCCTGATGGCCATGCATCATGATCTCTTCTGTGTGATTTGATGGTTTCATCTCATGCATATATTAGTGGTATTTTGATTTTTTTAAAACTTATTTTCCAAGAAGATGACTGGAAAGTTTTTCCTTGTGTAGCATTGTTTCATTCTGGAATCCTCCAATTAAGCTTTTGGCTAAACACATAAATATGATAATGATAATTATTCAGGAATCGGAAGCTTTGTAAAACGCTGTGTGCCATTAGAGTAATCAAGCTCGGTTCCAACACTTCGTGGCTTTTTAGGATAATTAGACCACACTGGAGGCCCAGATGGGGTGAATGAGAAAGCCATGGGTGTCTGCCACACAATAACAAGAAAACATCACACAGAATTACTCAACTGGCAATTGAAATTTGCATGTTAACTTAGCACACAACAAGAACAAAATAAAAATTCTTGTATTTGAGGCAAAACATTTCATTTTAAAAACCAAACATCGAACATAGATAATTAATATCCTACACAACTCATTTTAAGCCCTCACGAGTTAAAATCTTTAAAACTAGAAGTAGTTCCTTTTTTTGTTTGTTTGTTTGTTATATTTTTGGCACTGAGGACTGAATCTGGGGCCTTCACATCCCCAGCCCTTTTTTATTTTTTATTTTGATATAGAAACTAAATCGCTAAGTTGTCTAGGCTGGGCTCAAACTTGAAATCTTCCTGCCTCAGCCTCTCAGAGTTCTGCAATGATAGGTATATGCCACAATGTCCAGTTTATTTCTTCTTTTAAAAAAAAAGATTCACCTCATCATGATCATCATTTCCAAAAATCGCTTATTCTATTAATTCATCTGAAAAAGATCTATTATATCCCCACTTTATGTGAGTTAGTGCTAAGGTCACAGTGGTGAAAACACACACAGTCCCTGTCCTTGGCACAGCTGAAGACCAATGTAAGCCAGCATGGTGGCACACTCCTGTAATCCCAACGCTCGGGAGGTTGAGGCAGAAGGATTCCTGGGAGTTTGAGGCCAGACTGGGCTCCACAGTGAGTTCAAGACCAGCCTGAACTACATAGTGAGACCTGTCTCAAAAAAAAAAAAAATGTGTAACTGAAATAAGTAAACAGACGGTGTCACCTAAGTGCATGCTTTGGTTTAAATGTGGTTTGTGAGTGTCCTTCAAAAGTTCACGTTATAGAAGCTTGGTCCCCAGTGTGGTCCCCCACATGGTGGTGTTGGGGTGTGAGACCTCTAAGAGGAAGGGTATCATGCAAGGAAATTAGGTTGGGGGACATCACCCTTGAAAAGGATTCATACTGGTCGCACAGAGCAAGTTAGTCCTTATGAGCACAGGTTGTTATAAGCAAGGTCACCCTTGCTCTTGGACTTTTTTGTACACAGCCAGTTTCCATTCTGTTTCTCTAACATGTTGCAGTGCAGCTGAAGGAGCCTCTATCAGAGGCCAAACGAACAGGGCTGTTCCAGTCTTGGAGTTTCAGCCTCCCAAATGATGATAGATGATAGATTTTTTTTAATATACATTATTCAGCCTCTGGTGGTTTTATAGCAAAAAAAAAAACAGCCCAAGACAGTACATGAGAGAGCTGCACTGGCAATGCTCAAAGGGGCAAAACTCAGAGAAGTGCAAGATGTTTCTGAAACAGACGACAAAGGCTGAGGGATGGCAGGAATGGGGCATGGTGAAGAAGAAAACCAGAAGCGAGACCAGCAATTAAAGCAGAAGCCAATCCACATGCAATTTTGTAAATAGCACACCCCAGGTTATTCCAAGAGTACAAAGCAATGAGAAGTCATTGAAATCATTGAAAGTTTTATATATGTGCATAGCAGGAGGCGCAATGAGCCGAATGCTTATATCCCACCAAAAGTCACAAGGCGTTGGGAAAAGGAAATGGCATTAGGAGGAGGAAACTTTGGGAGGTGATTAGGTCTTGAGGATGGCCTCCTCGTGGATTTTAGTACCCTTATTTAAAAAAGGCCTCAGGTGATGATCTACACCTGTAATCCTAGAACTCTGGAAGGCTGAGGCAGGAGGAAAACAAGTTCAAACTCAGACTGGGCAACTTAGTGATTTAGCAAGATTCTAAGTCAAAATAAAAAATAAAGAAAGGCCGGCCTGAGCTACATAGTGCGACCCTGCCTCAAAAAACTAGGGCCGGGAGTTTGGCTCAGTGGCTTAAGTGCCTGTCTGGCAGGCGCAAGGTTGTGAGTTCGATCTCTGGTGCCGCGCAAAAAAAAAAAAAAAAAAAAAAAAAAGGATGTCACCTAATGCCAAGGCCCTAGATTCAATCCAATACCCCATAAAAAAAAAAAAAAAGAAAAAGTACCTCAGGGAGATCCTGTGCCCTTTTCTTCAGGTAAAATTTTAGTAAAACAGCCAGCCATTAGTGAACCAAGTAAGTCTTTATCACACACTGAATCTGCTGGAGTCTTGATCTTCGACTTGTGAAGTGTGAAAAATAAATTTCTGTGGTTTATAAGCTGTTAGTTTATGGTATTTTGTTACAGCTGCCCAAATGGACTAAAGTGTGGGAGAAGGATTTTGAGGCATAGATCTGGCATCATCAGATTTGAACTTTAGGTTACCTTTTTTTTCCTCAGAAAAAAATTTGATAACATAATTTCCATTTTTGTGCTTACTTTCCAATCACACAAATGTATCTACTCATTTCTAGTGTTTGTTTGTTAAAGTGATTAGACAAATATTTGAATAATTGTAAGAAAAAGAAAAGTCAGTGTGTTGGTACATGCCAGTAATCCCAGCTACTCAAAAGCCTGATACAGGACGATTCCAAGTTTAAGGTCAGCCTCTGCAATTTAGAGAGACCTTTTATTAAAACAAAATTAAATATCGGGATGTAGTGATACAGACCTGTAATCCAAGCAATCTGGAAGACTAAGGCAAGAGGATGGCAGGTTTGAGCCCAGGCTGGACAGTTTAGCAACTTACACCCTGTCATTCCAGAGGCTGAGGCAGGAGAATCACTACATGTTCAAGGACAGCCTGGGCTACATAATGAGTTCAAGGCCAACCCGAACTACATAGCAAGACCTTGAAAGAAAGAAAGAGAAAGAGAGAAAATATAGAAAGCTATTGCTAATTAAAAAGCAGAAAATGAGGTCCAGGGATTTAGCTCAGTGGCTCAAGTGCTTGCCTGGTAAGCGTGAGGTCATGAGTTCAATCCCCAGTACCAAAATAAATAAAATATAAAATAGAAAGCAGAAAATGGTTATCAGTGCCTTCACATGAATCTCATAATCACACTCTGAAGAGTATACAAGAGACAGAAATCAGTTCCAATTCTACTCAATGCATATAGACCTGCACCTAGAGCAAATGAGAAATGGGAAGTATCTTCTATGGAGCCATTAGTCTCTGTCTTGGTGGTTTCTCATACAATGAGCATCTCAAGCAATCAGAAGGGTTATGTTACTGGGTATGTTACTGGGTACATACCTGTTGCTATGGTTTCTGTCTGAGATCTCCCACAAAGCCTCATGCAGTTATAGGGAGCAGGCTTTTGGGAGACAGCTAAATCTAGAGTTTGTGAATGATTCATGGTCCAATGCTGGGATTATGGGTGTGAGTGCTACACCTGACCTAGGGTGGGTAGCCTGCATACAATATAAAGGACAGAAAGAGTCTTGTCCCTCCCCAACTCTCTCTTGTTGCTTTTGCTGCCTTCTTCCACTATGAATGGTTGCCCTTCTGCCATGGGCCACTCAGCCTTGGAGCCAGTTAATTACAGGCTGAAACCTATAAGAACTGTGGGCTAAACAAACCTTTCCCCCTTTAACTTTGGCTGTCAGGTATTTCTGTCTCAGCAACAAGAAAAGTAAGACACCTGTAATCTCAGCACTCTGGAAGGCTGAGGCAAAAGTATCATAAGTTTTGAAACTCTGTCTCTAAATCTAAAAATTTAAAAAGAACTGGGGATGTGATCCTGGGTTCAATCCCCAATCAACCCTTCTTTCAAAAAAGACTGGTTCTGTTGTTTGAAAGAATATATTTCCCAAAAACACATGGCTTCAAAATGCAAGCCGGCAACATCATATATTACTTAAATGAAGGACCAGCATTCCAACTCTGGAGAAAAAAAACTGGCTAGGAGTTCCCCCGCCAAGGATGGAATACATATATCACTCCTGCACACAAATATGGTCAAAAATCTCCAGTTCTACTTCCAATTAAACTGTAAAAGATCACAATAGACCATAAGTTCCACTTTATAAAAAGGGAAAGAAGTAGATAAATAAAATATTTACTTTCACAGATATCATAAAATAATCTAAAGTAACAATTTTAGATAAGGGGACAAAATTTCATAAGTGAAAAGAGATTAAGTTCTGTGACTATCAATTTGTCCATTTCACTGAGACAGGATCTTTCTAAGTATCTCAGGCCTGCCTTGAATTTATGATACTCCTGCCTCAGCCTGCCCAGTGCTGGGATTGCAGATATGTGCCAGCTGGTGCCACCATACCTGGCGTGACCATTAATCTTGTCAATTTGATTGGCTTGGCAGCTGCCTAAGGAATCAATGAAACACATTTCTGGTATGTTTGTGTGAGTCATGGAGGCACGATCCTGGGGACTATATCTGGTTTCTGGTTCCTTTGTCTCTGTCACTGTTACCTTGCTCTCTGCTTCCAGCTACCAAGAGCTGAGCATCATGCCTTCACCTTGCCCTTGAGGTCTCTGCTTTAGAGCCAGTTTACCATGGACTGAAGTCTCTGAAACTGTATGCCAAAAATAAACTTCTCCTCCTTTATATTTCAGGTGTCAGGTATTTTGTCTCCATGACAGAAAATAGGGAGATGGGGGCATATTAACTTCTTTTATACATTTTTTCAATAAGTAGATAAAAAAAGTTATCTGACAAGCCAGGCATGGTGGCACACGCCTTTAATTCCAGCACTTGGGAGGCTGAGGCAGGACGACCATTGTGAGTTCGAGACCAGCCTGGGCTACAAAGTGAGTTCAAGGCCAGCCTGAACTGCATAGTGAGACCCTGTCTCAAAAATTAGGGCCAGGAATTTAGCTCAGCAGCATAAGCACCTGCCTGGCAGGCATGAGGTTGTGAGTTTGATCCCTGGTACAAAAAAAAAGTTATCTGACAATTTCCAGAATCTTGATCATACAAAGATCTATATGCATTGTTTAGTGTTTTTTTTTCCCCTAGGCCTTAGATAAAATTTTCTTGTTTCCTGCATCTTTGCACTTAAATGTTATGCTAGATGTTGTATTTTAAAAGGTGGCAGTATTTAAGTGATTTGAGCGTCTATTTTTTCCCAGAGAGATAAAGAAAAGAAAAAAAAAAGAAGTTAGAGCATTAGATGGTCATAGTGGATAAGATGATCTCTAGACAGGTTCTCACCATGTAACTCAGGCTGGCCTCAAATTCACAGCAATCCTCCTGCCTCAGTTTCCAGACTGTTGGGATTACAGGCATGTGCCACTGCACCCAGCTAGACCTTTTTTTGAAAAAAAAGATAAATTCCTGCTATGTAGCCCAGGTTGTGCTCAAAATCCCCATCCTCCTTCCTCAGACCTTAGTATCGAGATTACCTTGTGCTCCTGGCTCTAGAGTGGTTTTTTGTTGTTGTTGTTTGTTTTGTTGTCTTTTTCAAGACAGGGTCTTGTTATGCAATTTAGGCTGGCCTCAAGCTCACTTTGTAGCCCAGGCTTGTCTCAAACTCGCAATGATCCTCCTGCCTCAGCCTCCTGAGTCCTAGGATTACAAGCATGTGCCACCATGCCCAGCGTAGGGTATCTTTTTTAAAGATCCAAATGTACATTTTAGAACTGAAAATAAGAGTACTGGATAGGATGAATAGCTGGTTAGAAACAGCAAGAGAAAGGATCGGTAAAGTTAAAAAACAAATTCAGGAGCCGAGGATGTAGTTCAGTGGTAGACTGCTTGTCTAGTATAAGTGAAACCTTGAGTTCCATCCCCAGCACCATAAAACAAAACAACAAAGCCAATCAGAAGAAATTACTAAAAGAGAGACGAACAAGGGTGGTAGAGAAAAACAGGATAGAGCATGAGAGACATGTAAGACATTATGAAAAGTTATCAGATATGTGTAATTAGAGGTCCACAAGAGGGAAAAAAAAGCAAAGCAGAAGAACCATAACAAAAACTAACTTGCAATTTTTTCAGTCAGTGTGGGTGGGGTTGCTAGAGATTAAACCCAGAGAGAACTGGGCTACATTTCCATCCCTTTTTATTTTATTTTGATACAGAACCTTGCTGATTTGCCCAGGCCAGCCTCAAATTCATGTCTTTCTGCTTCAGCTTTCTGTGTAGATGGAATTACAGGCATGCACCACCACACCTGGAAATCTTTCAAAACTGATGAAAGATATCAACCCACAGATGCACCAAAACCCAAAGCCAACCAAAGAAAAATATTTTTAAAAGATCACATCTAGATATGTAACAGGAAAACGTCTAGGGTGACTGTGGGAAAATATTTTTTAACTATCTTTGAGCCAAGCATGGTGCTGCATGCCTGTAATCCCAGTACTCTAGGAGGCTGAGACAAGAGGATCACAAGTTTGAGCCTAGCCTAGACAATTTAGCAAGACCCTGTCTCAAAATTAAAAGTTAAAAAAGGAATAGAGACACAACTCAGCGCAGAGGCCCTGAATTCAATCCCTAGTACCAAACAAACAAACACACTTTATATTATATAAAAATCCTGGCCCGGTATGGTGGTGCATGTGTGTAGTCCCAGCACTCAGGAGGCTGAGGCAGGAGGCTTGTTGTGAGTTTGAGGCCAGACTGAACTATGTAGTGAGTTCAAGTCCAGCCTGAACTACATAGTGAGACCCTGTCTCAAAAAAACAAAACAAAAAAATTATATGAAAATATGATAGCTGTTTAAAGCAAAAGCAGTAATACTTATGGAGTTTTAGTATATACGGAAGTAATATATATGAAATAACAAAGGGACTATGAAAATAGAATTATATTGTTCTTTGGCTTTCTTCTTTGTTTCTTTTTTGTTTCTTTTTGTTTTTCAACGTTGGGGATTGAATCCAGAGCCTTGCACAATAGGCAAGCACCCTACCCTGAGTCACACCTCCAGCCCAGAATTATATTATTTTAAGGCTCTTAATTGTTCATAAATAATAAAACAGTTAATTCAATTTAGACTATGGTATATTATGAATCAATGTTATAATCTGTATAGTAACTATTAATATAATTTTTTGCCACATGGTCTCGCTATGTAGTTCAGGCTGACCTTGAACTTGTGGTGTAGCCCAGACTAGCCTTGGACTCGTGGTGATCCACTTGGGATTACAGGGTATGCATCACCATGTTCCAGTTTATCTCTGTTTCTTCTGTCCTACCTCAATACTACTTGGGCTCTCTCTGCCTAATCTTCCTTCTTTTCCCTTTTTCCTTCTATAGGAACAATTTACAATAAATTTCTTTCACTCCTGTCTCAGGATCTGTTTCTGAGAGGAACCAACTGACACATGTGCTGACTTCTCATATGACAACCTTGTGTCAGAGGCAGTTCTTCCAATGTACTTAAAAATAACTGACCCAATACCTAGCACGAAGTAGACTTCTAGTAGATGTTAGATGTTTTTGCCTTTTGCATCATTTAAATATGTGCTGGGGTCTAGAGAAGTAACTCAAAGCCACACACAAAAAGATAAAAATAATAAGATACACACTTAATTGCTAGTTAAGACAGACGCAGAATAACATCAGCGCAAATAAGATAGTTGACAGTCTCATGAGACAACTACAGTGTCATAAAAGTCTGAGCCTTCTAGCTACCATATTATGTCAAATAGATGTTAAAAAAAAAAAAAAGCTATCTTGAACCCTCTACACCAGGCAAGCTGCTACCTAGTAATCCCAACTGATGCTACATTGAGAACTGCTCCATCTCACCTTGGTCAGTTTCCTGACCTATTAAACTGTGATACATATGAAACTGTAGTAGTTTTAAATCACTGGATTTTTTTTTCTTGGCAGTATGGAGGATAGAATCCAGGGCCTTCCAGTTGAGTTTCATCACCAGATAACCAGCCTTCATTTTTCATTTTGAGACAAGTTCTCATTAAGTTGCTTAGGCTGAGCACAAACTTGCAATCCTCATCTCAGTGCCCCAGAGAGCTAAGGTTATAGGTATGTGGCTCAATGCTCTGCTAAGTCACTGGATTTTTGTCAATGATGTGAGGGTGACTTTGAATCCTGCTTGCAAATGGAGATGGGATACAGAGTTTTTTTCAGATAATGTAGGAAATAAAGGATTACAGAAGACAGAGTAAGAGATTTGTTCTTTTTTTTTTTTTTTTTTTTTTTGAGACAGGGTCTCACTATGTATTTCAAACTTTGCTTAGACTCACAATGCAGTCCAGGCTGGCCTGCTTCAGCCTCCCAAATGCTGAGATCACAGGAGGCACACACACTACACCCAGCCCAAGATATTTGTTCTGGATTTTAAGGAATTCAGTGTTCCCAGAGGCTAAGGCGTGCAGAGAGAATTTAGGAACTATTTTGAACAGCAACCACACCAAGGTACATGTGAGGGGCACATGTTTCTCACATATTCTCCATCGAACACACTCACTTCACCTCTTGTTGGTTCTACCACCTCTTATTATTGCCGTACAAGGAACCACACTTCCAGCAGATGAATGTGGTGGATTGACAACTGGTGGTCAACTTGTAATACTGGCTGAACTGAATCAGCACAGTGCTGAGTGTGGATGGCTCACTTGAGGATTGTTTCCAACATAAAAGAGAGAACTGGACAGGAAAAAGTAGCTTTGTTGGTTTCCGTTGTTGGTTCTCCTGTTGCCATTGGTTCTCTTGGAGGAGCTTGCTGAGCTTCTTTCCTGATATGAACGTGGCTGTTCTCATCATCAGAGATGCTTGGGACCTTGTTGTCACCGAGAATGGCTATGGTACACTTTCGGGTAACTCCAGGCTTACCTTACCACTTCCTGGTTTCAGAGGAGAAGATGGTGTGCTGTTCAGCCTCCAGGAGGAACTTGTCGTGCTGGCTTCCTGATTTGAACTTGGCTGTTCTCATCAGAGGAGCTCGGGACCTTCTTGTCACTGAGGATGCCCGTGGTACTTCGTGAGGGAGCTCTGGTCCTTTCTTTGAGCATCGCTTCCTGGCTCTAGTACAGAATGCTCAGCCTACTGGCACAGATCTTTCATTCCACTGAGACAGACTTTCAAGTTTCCACTGTGGAGCTTTGGGCCTTCCCAGTGCAGATTCATAAGACTTGCATGAGACATTGCCATAGGCTCTAGGTGTTTAGCTGGACTCATGCAGGACATTGCCATGGGATCCAGGCCCTCAGCTGGATTCTTTGGGTCTTAGTGTGTGGACAGATTTCCTACACTCCTTCTTATTTGACTTTTTGGGTGACCATTATAAAATAATGCTATAAATTATGTATCCTGTTTTCCTTGCAATCCCTGACTACAACAGGGACACACTCAAACCATATCCAAACCATAGTATACATGTGGGTGTGTCCGGGGTCCCTTGATGGGACTAGATGAAAATAGTGTATTTAGGAGGATAAAGGATAGTGTATTTAGGAGGACAAGGGAAGTACTTGTAGATGCAATAATTTTGCACGTGAGCTGGAAGTGCTTGTGGACACCCAAGCAATTCCATATACTATATAGTTGTGGCTTGGGATATAGCCCAGTGCAGAGCACTTGCCTAGCATGTATACAGCCCTGGGTGTGAGTCTCCAATACCACAAAACAAACAAACAAAGCATGCAAGTCAGGCGAGGTGGAACATGCCTGTAATCTCAGCATTTGGACAGCTGAGACCAGAGCATCACCACGAGCTCAAGGCCAACCTGGGCTATATAATGAGTTCAAGGGCAACCTAAACTACATAACAAGATCCAAAATCAAACAAACAAAAAACAAAACAAAACAAAAAAGCATGCATACTATATAGTGAATGTGACCCTGATAGTTAGAAGATGTGGAAAGGAGATGTAAACTTGGGAATGATCAGTTTATAGAAACTGATTATAGAAAAGATTGAGTTCACTAAGGAAGCATGAAAAGGTAACTTGGGTCATACGCCTAGAATGGGTAGGAAAGAACAAGCACAAGAACTCAACGTCTTGACGTTGACTTTATGCTGGACCAGGGATTTCCTAGCCTTCCTTTGAAGACACTGTGCACCAACTCAGTCACAGTTTCTTCATCTTTTCTCCTGCTTCCCAGTCTCTGTAGCAACAAGCTTCTCACCATTGGTTCGCTCTGCTCACCAGACTTCCTGATTGTACAGTCCTCTGTCTTCATATATGCACCAAATATTTGCTGAGCAGCTGTCCTGTGCCAGGTACTGAACAAGACCTTGATGATACAGCAGTGACTAATCAACAGCCCCGCCTGAAAACACTTAAATGGGATCTCTGGGGGTGACATTTAACCACAGACTGGAACGAAATGTGAAATCTCTGTGTGAAGAAAGGATAACTAAAACAGAATGAGGAAGAAAGGTAGGAAGCCAAATCATTAGACAAAGCGAGAGTCTGTTTTTCACTTTGTGTAATATGGAGTTAGTGGGTAGAGGAGGGACGTGATCTGACTGAGATTGGAACAAGATCCCACTGGCTATTTAAGAATAAAATAAGCTGGAATCAGTGGTGCACACCAGTAGTCCTGGCTACTTTGGAGGCAGAGGCAGAGGCAGGATTATCGTGAGTTCAAGGATAGCCAAACATAGCAAGACCTTGTCTTGAATAAATAATATAAATAAAATTAAAGAATAAAGTATGGAGGTGGGGCAAGGGAAGTAGAGGGAACTCTTAGGAGGCTACTGCAACAATCCTAGACCGGGTGGCCTCTTCCAGAGCTATACAAATAGAGATGGTGAGCAGTGGTCAGATTGGGGATATATTGCACAGATGGGATGGACAAGATTTCCAATCAGGCAGATGTGAGGGTAAGAAAGAAGTCAAGGGTGACACCGAGGCTTTTGGTCTCAGTAGCTGAATAAATGCTACCAGTTACCTCAATGGGGGGACAGTTGCAAGAGAACAAATTTAAAGGGGAAATACGGAATGTGGCTTTGGAAACACAGTTTGAGATGACAATTTGACATTCAACTGGAGTGCCTGAGAAGGTTATAGTTTATATTAAACTAGAGTCCACAGAACTGACCACAGCTGCAAATACTTGGTATTGGTCAATGTACAATAACATGAAAAGCCATGAGCCTGGATCAGGCTACCTGAAAGTGATGGACAGAGAAGAGCTAAAAATTGAGACCTGGGGATGGAGTCCCAGTTTCTACCGCAAAAGCCTGGGCTGTGCGCCTCAGGGAGGGAACCCTGGGTGATGACCTAAGCAGTAACAAAACCATGAGAACTCCAAGAGGGGCGTGGCTGCCTCAGCAGGCAAACGGCAGTGTCAAGTGTGTTGGGGACTGAACTCAGGGCTTCTGCACTGAACAACAACCTATCTATCTAAAAATAACCATTAACTCGCTAGGGAGTTGGAAGGGGGTGAGTTAACTTTCCAGGTAGAAGGACCTGCGCTTACAGAGACACTGAGTGAGGCAGAAAAATTCTAAATTCAAGCCCGGCCTCGCAATTTAACTAGCCCTTGTCTCAAAAAAATTTTTTTGTTTTAATGTTTTTAAAGGGCCAGAGGTGTACCTCAGTGCTAAGCCCCTGGGTTCAACTCCCAGTACCGCAAGAAAATAAAAATAAAAAGACACAGGTCACGACAAAAACAAACCGCGTGTAGAAACGGCAAAGGCTGCAGACGGGGCCATAAGGAGAGACTGGACCTTCTCCAGTCACCACCACGGTGTTCCCAGGCCCTAAACCATTTCCCCTCTTTCGAAACTCCTTCGTGGCTATAAAGCAGACAAGCAGCACACCCAAAACTAACCCGGTCTAGACTGTCACCGACCGCAGTCCAAGTCTCGCGAGAATGCAGTCTCGCCCTCCCAGCATGCCCCGCGCCGCCGCCGCCGCTGCTGCCGCCGCCGCCGCGCCGCGGTTTGAGGGCGGGAGGCTGGGGGAGGGTAGCGGAGCCGGCGACGGCGCCATGTTGGGTTTGAGGCGGCTGCTATAGGCGCCGACGGAGAGAGCGGACGTGCGGAGCGGCGACAGCGGTGTGGGATCTGCCTCCCTGCGAGCGGCCCGGAGCGGCGGCGGCGCCATGAGCGGGGGCACGCCTTACATCGGCAGCAAGATCAGCCTCATTTCCAAGGCGGAGATCCGGTACGAGGGCATCCTCTACACCATCGACACCGAGAACTCTACCGTAGCCCTAGCCAAAGGTAAGCCGTGGCGGGCTTCGGGGGCGGGCGACCGGCCCGAGCGCTGCCTGTGGGCTGCGCCGCGCTCCGGCCTCCCCTCTTTCCCTCGGGTGCCCTCCAGGAGAGCTCTCCTGCCCTCCCTTCCGGCCCCGGTGTAGCGGGCCCGGCCGCGGCCTCCCCGAGCTCCCTGGTTCCACCCTGAAGGTCCGCGCCTTCAATCCGGGGAACTACGGGACCGAGTGTGCGGCGGGCGGGGCGGCCCTAAAGTCTGAGAACGGCCGGAGAACACCGAGATGCGTGTCTTCCAACTCCGAAATTCGGTGGTTCTGCCTTCTGACCGCCGAACAAAGCCGGACTATTCAAAGAATTTTTCCGCCTACCCTGAGTTTAGTGCTGATTTATTGACTTTATAGCCCCCATTTTTTCCAAGTTTTTAATATCAGTTCGTTCCAATATTCCTCAAGTGAACTGCAAGTGAGGGACCAAAACTTCTGAGTTTTCTCTGCGATTGTGAGATCTGGAAATGCCCATTGGTACCGTGAAGCAGAACACATCTCCCTTGTTTCCTCTGTGATAGTTACCTGTTAAACCGGAATGCTTCCCAAAGCCTGTTGTGCAATCATCTCTTTAGGGTGCATAATAAAAACGCTTGCTGCCCCCTCCACCTTGCCCCCCAGCCCTGTTTCAGGAAACTTGGTAGGAAGGAAAATTCAAATTTGATCCAGGATTCTTATTCACAGTTAAGATGTGAGTGGTCAGTGGGCGCTGGCCGACTCCTGCAGAGTCTTTCTGGGAAAACTAGGATTCCGTTGAGGAGGTAGACATCCCATCTGTAAACATGTATTTACCGTCGCTACAGTCTGTGGGTTTTGTTTCCGTTCACATGTGTTAGGCCTTTGCTCTGCCAGGAAATCAAAAAGAAAAGAAACTTAGCTCCTCATCTTAAAGGAAATCTCACAACTGTTTGTAATACTTGGGAGGGGGAAACGATAACTCCTCCCAGGACTAATTTTCCCAGCACATCTGGTAGAGTTAAGAACTGCGTAGCCTGGTAGGGACAAAAGTCCAAGGGTAGGGAGAAAATTTTCTGAGTCTAGTTTTTCAGTCGTTGGCTGGTAGGCAGGTTGTTTCATAGTGGCAAACAAGTTTAATGACGTTAAATTAAAAAAATGCTCTGGTAGGCCTTTTGATGTCCCGATTGTTGGGACAAATTTTATACCTAGGTAGGGAATTAAATAGAACTGCGAGGTGAGGGTTGGAGATGTGGCCTGGTGGTAGAGCGCTTGCCCAGCCCTGTGGGTTGGATCCCTAGCAAACAAAAATAACTTGTATACTTTAAAGGAGTAGTGTTAGAAGTGCAACAGTTGTGGTAGTTGCACAAGTCTGTAAATTTACTAAAGATCATTGACTCGTACGCTAAAAAATAACAAGTCCGTTTAAGAAAGAACATTAGTGCTACTGCTTCATACTTGAAAGGCTGAAGGAGGAAGATCAGTTGAGCCAAGGAGTTCAAGGCCAGCCTGGGCAATAGCAAGCCCCTCTCAGAAAATAATAAAAAGAATAGTATGGAAAAATAAGGAGCATCCCAAAACTTCTGTTTTTCCTGGTCAAACATTGTCTTATGACATTATCGGTTAAAACATCTCTTGAGTTAGCTCTTCTTTTTAGAAACCCACTATACTTCAAGATGCATGATTCTGTTTAGTGATTGGTAAAGGCTTGGCCAGTGATGCTTCTTGAATAACTTAGTTTTTGCTTGCCTTTATTTTAAAATTATTTTATATTAAATTTCTTTATAGATTAACATTTAGCTGTATTTTTGTCTTTTTGGGTTTTTTGTTTTTTAGTTTTTATGACTATAGAAATTACAAAAAAATGTTCTCAAATTCTTGAGAGCTGCATATAGGGTGAAAACAGTATTTCTCATTAAAGTGGCTTAATAACTTTTTTTAAAATTATTTCTCTGAATTTAGAGGTATTTTTGTCAGCTTAGTTACTTGCTAGGGAATTGGGTGTACTATCTTTACTCCTCATAAAGAAAAAATAATCCGTAACATTTTTAAGATTTGTAAGGTCTTAATTTCATTCTTTAAAAAAAAAAGTCATGACCATACCCCTTATACCTAAAAAACTATATTTATAGCGTCAGTTAAATTCATACGACATAAAATGTAATTTGTTTCTGTGTCATAACTTAACCATGTAAATACAATAATAAAAAAATTTTTAATCATTTAATTTGTATTTGCAATGTTGACATTTAATCTATACATCAATATGAGTTAATGTATAACAGGTTTGGGAAATTTAATCATTCTTGTGCAAACTGAAGTTTGTTTGTTTGTTTAAGCACTAGAGATTAAACCCAGGGCTTTCTGCAGATACATCCCCAGGCCCTTTTTTTTAAGTTTTGAGACAGCTCTTGCTAAATCATCAGATTACCCAGGCTGGGCTCAAGCTTTCAATCCTCCTGCCTCAATCTCCAGAATGCTGGGACAACAGGCTTGCACCACCATGCTAGGGATCAAATCTTAATACATTATTTGACAGTATGATCTAATCTAAAACTACTTTATAACTGCCTAGTCAATACTGGATTCTTATGTCAAATTTCAGAATTAGAAGAGGGAAGTTTATTCTCCAGGTTTTAGAATTTCCATGACTTGTTGAGTAATTTGGTATCAGGTAATTCTGCCTTTTAAAAATTAGCAGCTGAAACTGCATTGTTTTGATTGACTTGGCAAGGCTAAAGTCAGCAGTCTGAGCAACTATTCAGAGGATAACAATATGCGATATAGTAACTATTACAGATCTCCTACTTACTGTCTTACGACTTTCATTTCGTTTTATTGTTCTGTTTTATTCTGTTTAAAATAAAATTTGAAAAAATAAAATAAAAATTTGGAGTCAGGTATGGTAGTACACACCTGTAATCCCAGTCCTCGGGAAGCAGAGGCAGAAGGATGTTCACAAGTTTGAGGCCAGTCTGGGCTACTCAGTGAGTTCAGAGCCAATTTAGACTCGAGACTGTTTCAGATACCCACCACCCAAGGGAAAAAAAATCGTTTTTGGATGAAAAGTGGTAGACTCACAGATTAAAGTTGAAAGTTTATTCATGGAATTTAGTTATATATTCAGATGTGGAGATCTCTGTTACTCTTTTTAAACTTTGAATTACAAGTTAATCTTTTTAAGTAACATTCTTAGAATTCTTTTTAGATTTTTTTTTAACTTGTGGGGAGAGTTTTTTCCTTTTTTGTTGTGAAATAACCACCCATGCTGAAAAGATATATAAGATAAGAATGAAATATTCGAGCCAGGCGTGGTGGTGCACGCCTTTAATCCCAGCACTCGGGAGGCTGAGGTAGGAGGAGCGTTGTGAGTTCGAGGCCAGCTTGGGCTACAATGCGAGCGCAAGGCTGGCCTGAGCTACATAGTGTGACCCTGCCTTAAAAAACTAGGGCCGGGAGTTTGGCTCAGTGGCGTAAGCGCCTGTCTGGCAGGCGTGAAGCCTGTGAGTTCGATCCCCGGTGCCGCAAAAAAAAAACAAAAAAAAGAATGAAATATTCATATAGCATCATGCAGGCCAGGATAGACATTGATTGCCAGCATGCCAGAGGCCTTCCACTTCTTGTGTCTTCCCAGCTTCTCACCATCTCAGTCCAGATATGGTATTTTGACATTTATTGTTTTACCATGTAACTCTACATCCCAAAATACAGTTTCACTCATTTTGACCTTTGTATAAGTGGAATTTCCTTGTATATGTTTTCTTTTTAGCCTTAATATTCAGGATATTATTCATGAACATAAGACTTTTTTTTTTTGCAGTTTTTGATATTCTGCAGTTGACATTTAGGTTGTTTACAGTTTTATATAATATTGTTGAATCTAAGACATTGATTTTTTTGCAGTTTTTGGTATTCTACAGTTGACATTTAGGTTGTTTACAGTTTTTGATTATTATGAACAGTGATTTTATAAACTTTTGATTTTAAGTACACTAGTGAATGCTCAGGTAGTTTTATCAAGGGTGTATACTTAGAATTTAAATTGTAGGAGCATAAAGAATATGTTAAGTAATGCTGTGCAGTTTCCATTGTAGTGATTTACTAGTTTTTGCTTCACTTATAGTATATACGAATTCTAGTTGTTCTGTATCCCTTATCACCAGTGATGTTTGGTAGCATATATTCTCATTCTGGCCAGTTTGGTAAACATATGAATCTGGCTTCTATCTCCATTTACCTGTCTACTAATGAAAGTGAATGTCTTTTCATACCTTGGCTATTGGCATTTCATCCCATGAAGTGTCTTTGGAACTTACTGCCCATTTTTCTGTTTAAATGCATGTCTTTTTCTAGAGTTACAAATTTAAAGTGTGAATTATTAGTTTGGTGTATGTTTTGCCATTTAATGATTTCTTAAGATGAATGGACATTCTTCATTTAATGTAATTCTTCATTTAATGTGTTTAATCAGGCTTCTGTTTTATAGCTGGTGGCTTGTATTTTTCCCCCTACCTCAACATCATAGAAGTACTTGGATTTTTTTTCCTTTTTCACATTTATGTCTACAATGTATCCAAAACTGATTTTGTGTATGATGTGAGTTATTTGGATCTTTTTAGTAAAGGATTTACTAGACTTAAATGTTTCATATTATAATTTAGGCCTTTCACATGAATATTATACTGTATTTTAAATACATCTAGAACTGAGACCACTCTTGAAATTTTTAGCTAATGTTTGGTGTGGTATAGAATTAAGGTTATTATGTGTTCTAGGTTTGCCCTAGGAGAAAGTCGTCATTCGTGCTTCTTCTAACACAATTATTTAAAACATCTCTTTTCTCTTGTGAAAATGTTCTAGTTCGGTTAAATAATTGTGTGGTTACACAATATGAAATCAAAAGCCTAATCACAGGAATTGCTAAGTGGATGATACCCTTTAGATCCTGGATATTTTACAGACTAGCTCTAGTTCTAAAAATGAAGCTTAGGTAAGCTTGATGGGCTTTATCCTAGAAACGTAAGTAAATGTCAAGTAGTCTTAAAGGCACTCTGAAAGAGCATTGGTGTTGTTCTGATTGGTGTGTTTATGAATAATCTGGGTCACAATTTATTTCCGGTTTGTTTCAGTTTAGTAGTCTTAGTCACAGCTCTGAATTTTTTTCTTCCTAGCATTGATCATGACCTACACTGATCGTCTTTGTTTATTTGCATATGTTTTTTGTTTGCATTCACCTTCTTCCTCCCTCCAGAGTCTGAACTCCTGGGATGAGCAAATGTTTATTTAATGAGTGAATAAATGGAAACAATTTAGCAGTTTAATTTATTAATCTTGTAGAGGTCTCTTGGGGATACCTCCAAATAATGCTTTTTTGTGTTTACATTTGTAAATTCTTTTTATATTTTATTTTACTTAGGGTCTTGCTATGTAGTTCAGGATGGCCTTGAACTCACTGTGTAGTCCAGGCTGGCCTCAAACTGGTGGTAATCCTCGTCTCTCAGCTTCCTGAGTGCTGGGATTATAGGAGAATGCCATCAGGCCTGATTTATATATCCTTTTTAAAATGGAACCTCACCAAAATAGGCATATCAGAGAATTACAGTGAATAATGATGCAAGAGATTGAATTTTTATGACAAAATTAACATTATTGAGGAGAGGAACTTTTTGTGATTCAAGCTCAATTATTTTAAGTTTAAAAGATGAATTGGTTGAAGATGTTAGAGGAAATTATAAAATGGCAAGTGACATGCATGAATATTTTGGGGAATAGTTCCAATTATGTTCACACTTATGTTTGTAAATGAATATGGTATCTAAGTAAATAGGCCAGAGTGACTGAAATTCTTATCTGAAATAAGGATATTCCTATAAATTTAGTTAGCTGTACCTAGATAACTATTACAGTAGAGACTAGCTTGCCTCTGGGGCAAAAGAGAATTTATGAAGAAAAGTAATTATATAAATTGGTTTCTTTTAAATCATTTGCCCTCAACAAATAATAGAATGGCAGAAAGATACAATAGTGGTAAATTATTAACAGATCATTTCTTTTCTCTGCTTGTATGTGTATGTGTGTTACTGAGGATTGGACCTATGACCTTCACAATGTGCTGCATCCCTTTTACTTTTTGAGACAGTGTCTCACTAGGTTGCCCAGGCTGGCCTCCCATTTGTGATCTTTCTACTTTAGTCTCCTAGAGTGCTAGGATTACAGGTGTCTACTACTGACTAACAGATTGTTTCTTTAATTATCTGCTAAATCTTGTTAATTAACCACATAGTCATAAATCATGTCCCCAGTGGAGACAGTGGAAGAGCTTTGAATGATAGATGAAAACCCTGTGTGGTGTTTTATTGACTTCTTGCATGACTGGGAGATCTAAGTCTTCAGTTCACAAAATCACTACCTAGACAACAGAGATCTAGCAAAACTTCAAGTCCCAGTTTCTTTTGTTTGCCCTATTTAGTGAGTTTGCCAGAACTGAGAGCCTTGGAAAGAGTTTGTTGTTGCTGTGCACTCTGCAGAATTACTTAGTAATTCTAAGTGTCTGAAGTCAGAAGCCAGAAACTAACTGTTCATTTTCTCACAGGGTAAGATGACCCGTGGCTTTCTGTATCAGAAGTAGAGAAAACAACATAAGCCTGAAGAAAGTAATAGTAGAGGGAAAGAAATAAGAAGAGTGAAGAAATCTAGTATCTGTACATGAGAACATAGCAGCAGTTTTTATAGCCACAATAATAATAGCTGTTACTGCAAATAGTTTAACTTGAATTTGATTACTCTATGCTAGAGCTAGAAGATGCTTCTACAGGAACAATTTAGCTTATTTTCTCATGATGATATAAAACAATTTTACCTGTATTAAAACTTGATATATCTAATGTAAATTTTTAAATGAATAAAATACAAATTGGTCTGTAAAATAACTTATTCACAAGGATCTGTACTAGTTTTGTTTGTTTCTGAAAGAAAATGTTGCCCAAAAGGCCAACTGGAGTACATAAAGCTCTTTGACTTTGAACAGGTGGTTAATTTTAGCTTTGACTTCATCTTGTCAGTAGGATCAACTTTGCCCATTTTTCAATCATTCTGATAGTTAAATGAAATGATACTAAAGTAATAACTAATATAAGTGCTTAATAGAGTGTTGTAATTGCTGTTGTTTCCACCTACCATTTTTTCAGTACTCAGTTTCTTGTACCCCATCAACCGCACAAACCAACTGTGATCTGTATCTTGATCTTACTTTTTTTTTTTTTTTTTTTTTTTTTTTTTTTTTTTTTTTTTTTTTTTTTTTTTTTTTTTTTTTTTTTTTTTTTTTTTTTTTTTTTTTTTTTTTGAGATAGAGTCTCACTGTGATGTAGTCCAGGCTGGCCTTGAACTCACTGTGTAGCCCAGGCTTGCCTTGAATTTGTGGCACTCCTGCCTTAACCTCCTGAGTGCTGAGATTACAGGCTTACATCACCATGCCTGGTTGATCTTATCTTTCATTGACTCTCAGGACTTTACCTCCCTCTTCAACCTGTTTAAATTCCGTGTGTAATCATTGTATATACCCTCACCCTGTACCCCTTTCTGTCTTTTGCTTTCTTGTATGTACAAGCTTGCAGAAATCTCATCCCTGATTATATCAACACAAACATGCAGACCAGTTTTACTCTAAATTTATGCTTACTTAATCTCAGTGTACGCGTCACTTCCCAAGAGTCATACTGTATTTCCATTCATTCTTCTACATGACTATTCCATTCCTCTTTTCCTTTCACCTCTAACACTCCTCCTCCTCCTCCATCTTTAACTTCTGCCTGTTAACTTTGCTTCCTTTTTTTTCCCCCTCCAGTGCTGGGGATCTAACTTGGGGCCTCACACATGCTAGGCAAGTTCTCTACCACTGAATTACATCCCCTCCCATCCTTGCTTCCTTTTACCTGAGGAAAGAACAGCAGACGAGTGCTTTGCACAGTGGGATATCTACAGATAAATAGTAGCTAAAACAGAATATTAATGCATATACCCAATTACCTGCATTTGTACCCCGAACCACTAACTTTTTCCTAGTCAATGTAGATAATCTTTTTCTTTTCTCCGATCTGGGGGGAAATGAACCCAGGGAATGCTGAGGTACATCCTCAGCCCTTTTTATTTTGAGACAGGGTCTCACTAAGTTGCCCTGAACATGTACATGTCCGCATTCTCTGCACACTCTGGACATGGTTTGAGCCTCCTACTTTAACCTTGAACTTGTAATCCTCCTGCCTCAGCCTTCTAAGTAGCCGAGATTACTGGTGTGTGCCACTGTGCCAGGCAGATAAAACATACGAATATTTGTGTAAAATCTCTCTTCTACTCTTGCACTTTTTATCCCTTCTTGAAGATTCAAAGACATGACTCCTACAGTTACCTACTCTTTAGTTTTTTTTAAATGGATTTTTCCATTTGCTTATAGATACGCTGTTATTTCTCCCATCTTAAAGTTAAAAACAAAATGCAACACTAACTGTATTCCTCTATCTGTTGTACCATTTCTCTCCTTCCCTTTACTGTAAAACTCCTTAAAGATGTCTGTACCACTTGTATCCATTTTTAAAAATCCACTTCGTGTAAATTCTTATTTCCACAGATAACCAACTGTCCTTATCAAGGTTACCAACGACTTATGTTGCTAAATCCAGTGATCAGGTTTTTTTTCAGTGATTAGTTTTTAATCTCCATTCTGCTTGCCCAGTCAGCATAATACGGCACAATCTGTTCTCTGTGAGGCATTTTTTTCGCTTGACCTTACATAAATACTGGAAAACTCTGAGACTCACATCTTTTTATCTGTTTCTCTCTGTTTCTTTTTTAGTCTGTGTGTTGCTCTCTGTTTCTTAAAAATTGAGTCAATTGAACTTTTTCTTTCTCCCTCTTTATCCCCCATCCCAACATCTTTCCTAAAGTGATAACCACTTAGCACCTTAATATAGTGAGTTCCGAACCTGTTCTTCCATTGACCTCCATCTCACTGAATGACAACTCCATACTAATAGTTAGTAAGGCCAGAAACTTTGGGGGGATCCTTAATTCCTCTTTTTCTCTCACATCTGATATGCAATCTGAACCTATCAGTTCTACTTTCAAAATAGATCCAGAATTTGACCTCACAGCACCTCTGTTCTTCTGTTCTGGTCCATTATCTCTCACTAGTCTGTTTTTGTTTTGTTTTGTTTTTTTAACAATGATTCAGAATTTCAAAGTAAGATTATAGGAGAGTCACAATGGTTAGTACATTGTATATTGTTATCTTCAAAGTAGTTGCTCATCACCTGCCTGGCAGGTGTGAGGTTGTGAGTTCGATCCCTGATAGGTACCAAAACAAAAAACAAAACAAAAAGAAAAGGTAGTTGCTCGTATTAAAAGATATAGGCATGAAAAATTGATCAAACATTAGAAGCACAAACCTTTCTTTTCAGTGAACTAATAATAATTACTAGTATAACTATCAACTATTGTGTATTTATTTTTCTTTTTTCCCTTTTCTCCTTTCCCCTATCCCAGTTTCTCTTTCCTTTTGAAAAGTTTCTTCCCATTTCACAGTATCTGTTGTACATTTTGGATCTTACTTATTTTTTCAGCTTCTTACACTAAGGAGACAATATGGTGTTTATATGCAAGTCTGATTTATTTCACTTACAAGTATGGTCTCTAGTTGCATCCATTTACCTATAAAAGCCTCGAGTTTAACCTTCTTTATAGTTGAGTGGTACTCCATTGTATAAAAATACCGCATCTTTTTATTCATTCCTCAGTTGATGGGCATTTGGGTTGTTTCCAAGATTTAGCTATTACAATTTGTGCTGCAATAAATGTGGGTGCACATATATCACTGTGGTATGATGTTTTTAATTCTTCTGGGAAAATACTCAGAGGGGAAATAGCTAGGTCAAATAGGACCTCTAATTCTAGTTTTTCGAGGAATCTCCCCACTGATTTCGATAGCGATTTCTCAGTCTGCATTCCTACCTGTAGTGGAGAAGGGTTCTTTTTCCCCACAGCCCCTCCAGCATTTGTTATTGGTTATTTCTTGATGATAGCCGTTCTTACTGGGGTGAGATGAAATCTCAGTATTCTTTTAATTTCCATCTATTGAATGACCAATGATGTTGAACATTTTTTCATGTATTTATTTGCTATTTGTATTTCTTCATCTGAGAGATGTGTATTCATCTTAGCTGCCCATTTTTGGGTTGGGTTTTTGAATTTGGAGGGCCTGATTTTTTTCAATTCAAATTATATGTCCTAGATATAAGTCCTTTGTCTGAGGGATAGTTGTCTAAAGTTTTTCGCACATTGTGGGCTGTCTTTTCACTCTGTTGGTAATTACTTTTGATGAGCAAAAACTTTTTATAAGATGAAATCCCAGTTGTTGATTCTTTGAAGTATTCCCTGTGCTTACTAGTCTTTTTAAAGACATCAAAGTTTCTGTTTCTGGAGTCTAATTTTGGCCTTTCAGTTGGTTCCCCTCTAACTGAATGTATCTTTGTAATGGAAAAATATATATATAAATAAATAAATATATATATATATGGCATGTGTGAGTGACAAGTTTTCTTAGTGAACCTATTTTGTTGTTGTTGTTTCTAGTTTTGCCTTGCTGGTGATTACATTCAGGGCCTTGGGCATGGTAGGCAAGTGCTTTATGAATAAACTACAGTACATCTGTGGCCCAACTTTTGTTTTCTTAATATTGGCTGTATCATTCCAAAATTAGAATCTTTTTTTCTATAGAACTATTTGTTTGGTGGTAGTGGTGGTTGTTGTTATTTGTCTCTGTAGAACTTTATTTATTTATTCATTTATTTTTCTGGTATTTATTTATTCATTTATTTTTCTGGTACCAGGGATCAAACTTACAACCTCGCGCCCACCAGACAGGCTCTTAGGCCACTGAGCTAAATCCCCAGCCCTATTTTTTGAGACAGGGTCTCACTATGCAGTTCAGGCTGGCCTTGAACTCACTTTGTAGCCCAGGCTGGTCTCTAACTCGCAATGATCCTTCTGCCTCAGCCTCCTGAGTGCTGCAGTTACAGGCATGCGCCACCACGCCAGGCTCTGTAGAACTTTAAAGTTAGTAGTTTGTTGTCTTCTAACTTTCTAGTCTTACTAAGGCCAATTTGGAATCTTTCAAAATTCTTTACTCTGGGAATTCACAAACTGTACATATTTGTTTCTGTTTTCTAACACAGCCCCTTTCTCTGTGGAGCTTGCAAATCTGTATACTAACAGTCTGTTTTTGTTTTTGTTTTTGTTTTTGTTTGGTTTTTTTGAGACAGGGTTTCACTATGCAGTTCAGGCTGACTTTGAACTCACAACAATCCTTCTGTCTCACCCTCCCAAGTGCTGGAATTATAGACGTGTACCACCATGTCTGACGTTCTCCTTGCCCTTTCCTAGATTATTTATTATTTATTTTTTCAGACAGGGGCTTGCTCTGTTGTTCAGACTGGCCTCAATTTGTGGTGATTCTCCTGCCTCACTGTCCTGAGTGCTGGGATTACAAGCACACACCACCATGCCTGGACCTTCAGATTAATTTCTATTTTGTTTTTACTCTTCCATCTCCGCCCCTCCCCCTTTTTTAGACACTATGCAGTTCAGGCTGGCCTTGAACTCACTTTGTAGCCCAGGCTGGCCTTGAACTCACAGCAGTCCTCCTGCCTCAGCCTCTCAAGTGCTGAGATTACAGGCATGCGCCACCACACACAGCTCCTTCTGCCTATTTTTTAAAATCCTTTTGGATGTATGTACCCTATTTTCTCGCATTTTCATAACTTGTCTCTTGACTGTCATTGGGAGAGATTAAAATACAAAGCTAAGCATAAGGAAGAATGCCATCTGAAAAGCAATTTAAAAAGCCAAGATTAAATTTAGCTGTTGGGTAAAGATAGCAGATTCAACATGTTTTTACTTTTACTCCCTGCTGGTAAATCCTACCAAAACTAACTGAGCGGTACTTTTTTAAAAGGCATAAGCCCATAAAAGACAAAGTAGATTTGGGAAGGTGATAGCATCCACAAAATTTGGAAGCTGAATAACAAAATAAATGAGTTTAAATGATTTCTTAGCAGAATTGGGAGAGCTACAAGCAAAGTAGGCAACCAGTGTAAAGAAGTAAACAAATTGTATCTCTAAACTCCCAAGAAACTCAGGAATTGATATCAACAGGTACAAGACTAAAAAATGGAGGATTAACTCAAATTTTGTTTGAACAGGTGAGATTTTCAAATCCGTTGTGCATTTCTCAAAACTAGTTGCCCTGATACTCTCTGGAGTGGGGGTAGAATAGAGGTACTGGAGAAAGTGGGCACAGTTGAGAGCAGAGGTACACACTAAGAAGGCATTTAGTAAATGTGTGTGTATTGGATGCTGAGACATCCCTGTTGAGAATGTATTAATCTTTCCTCTTAATGAATGACAGGTTTCTTTAACAGACATTAATGCCAGATTTTGTTAAATGTTATTTTAGCAACTATATATGGTTATAATTTTTCTCTTTTCCTCTTTATAGCAGCCCCTTTATATCTACTTTACATGCTATAAAATATGCCTATTTTAAGTGTACAGTACCATGAAAGTTGCACAAGCCCTCACTGAAGCCCAGGCTTTTGTTGTTGTTTTGTTTGTTTGTGGTACTGGAAATCAAACTCAGGACCTCACACTTGCCAGGCAGGCACTGTGCCACTGAGCTGTATCCCTGGCCTTGTTTTGGGGCGGGGGTTTTGAGATAGGGTCTCATTATGTAGTGCAGGCTGGCCTCAAACTCACAGTGATCCCCCTGCCTCCACCTCTAAAGTGCTGGAGCCATGCACCACCACACCTGGCCATAGTCCATTTTTAAAACAATTCCATCATCGTAAAAAAAGATTCCTATGCCTGATTAGTCAGCACTTGCTCCCACCCCCCAGGCCTAGAGAGTCTATCTTTTTTGGGTTTTTTGTTGTTGTTGTTGTTTTGTTTTGTTTGTTTTTGGGGGGTCGTGTGTGTGTGTTTTGTGTGTTTGGGTGTTTTGTTTTGTTTTGGGGGGATTTTTTTCCCCCCTTCAGTACTGGGAATTGGAGCTAGAAGAACTTCGCTCTATGCTACATCCCTAGCCCTTTTTTGAATTTAGATACAGAGTTTCCATAAGTCATTAAGTGACCCAGGCTGGGCTCAAACTTTTGATCCTCTTTCATCAGCCATCCAGAGTGCTAGAATTACAGATGTGCATCACTGCATAGATAGTTCCTTTGCTGTTAATGTGTAGATTATTACACTGATAATTTCCTAATATGTAAATTCTTATGTTCTTAGATTTTTGCGGGGGTACCTGGGGTCGAACTCACAACCTCACGCCTGCCAGGCAGACACTTAGGCCACTGAGCTAAATCTTTAGCCCTGTTTTTTGAGACAGGGTCTTATTATGCAGTTCAGGCTGGCCTTGAACTCACTTTGTAGCCCAGGCTGGTCTGGAACTCACAATGATCCTCCTGCCTCAGCCTCCCAAATGCTGGAATTAAAGGCGTGTGCCACCACGCCCATCTCTATTCATAGAAATTTTAAATTTCAAAGAACTACAGCCTCACTTTCTGAGGTTTCAATTGCCTTTAGTCACCCAGGATCTGAAAATATTAAATAGAAAGTTTCAGAAATCAGCAATTCATAGTGTTTAAATTGTGTGCCATTCTGAGTAGTGTGATGAAATCTTACACCATCCAACTGTATCAACCCAGGGCAGGGACCATCCTTATGTACACTACCTGCCCTTTGGTCACTTAGTTACCATCTCCAATCCACTGCCACAATATCAAAATACTGCAATGTTTGTATTAAAACACTTTCCCTAGTAGCATAAAGCAGTCCAAAAATGCCTCCTCCTTCACCTCACTTCATCATGTAGGTATAGCAGTTTTAAATCATCACAAGAAAGGTGAGTACAGTACAATAAAATTTTCAGAAGGCACACTCGTAACTTTTATTACAGTATATTGTTTGTAAATGTGCTATATCATTATTTATTATTGCTAAACTCTTTAACTGTGCCTAATTTAAGTTAAACTTTGTTATCAGTATGAATGTGTAGGAACAAACATGATGTACATAGGATTTGGTACTACCCACAGTTTCTGGTATTCACTGCAGATCTTGTAGTATGTTCTATGGTTTGAGAGAAACATATTTCATATTTATCTAGATCAGATTGAACAATTAGCTAGTAACTATAGTGAGTTCTTAGCATGAAGTTAATGGATGATTTTAGGGAATCATTGACCCCTGAAATTACAAACAATTTTTCTTATATGTATAAATGTTAAGGGGGAGAGTTTTTAGATTTTATTAGTTTTCTAAAACAGGTAAATAAAAACTGTCTTCTCTGTGCTTAAGATAGAAACTTCAACATAGTATATCTTTTTATTCTCCTCGATCTGCCCCATTTTCTAGTTTTGACGTAATCTGAGATCTGTTAGTTACAGATTGCTACTACATTGCTTATATTTTTAGAATCTCTTAAGAGCAGCTTATTAACAATACTGATTTAGATAAAACTTTTAAGTTCTTATTTCACCACTCATCACTCTCCCCCCCCCCCCCCCCCCCCCCCCCCCCCCCCCCGCGGCACTGGGGATCGAACTCACAGCTTCGTGCCTGCCAGACAGGTGCTTACGCCACTGAGCCAAACTCCTGGCCCTAGCTTTTCGTCACACTGTGTAGCTCAGGCCAGCCTTGTGCTCTCATTATAGCCCAAGCGGGCCTCAAACTCACAATGCTCCTCATCACTCTTGAATTTGTTTGGCAAGGGATGGGAAAGGAAGGAAGGTTGGTTAATTTATTTGTGTGGATTGTTGCTCTGAGGTACATATCTGTTTATGTCTTTTATCTCACATGTGTAATTTGTATTCCTTAGCAGGTATCTTTTCCATTATATTCTTTAAACATTGTTTTACGGTACTGCTTACAAATACTGCTATATGTGAGAAATTAGATACCAGTCTGATTCTCTTTTCTATATAAAGAACATATTATCAGTAGGCTTTCCCACAACTTTGCATCTGAATTCTTATTGAGCTTTTTTTGTCAGCATTCCTATCTTATGCTGTTATTTATCGTCTGTGTTGTTTTAGTCTTCTCATCCAGCTTTTAACTTTCTGCCCTGGATTCTGAGAGAGTTGTCAAATTGATCTGGCTTGTTAATTTGGCATTTTTCTGTGTCCCTTCTGTTTGATATTTCCATTGAGTTTTTAGGAGGTTTGGTGGAGATATGTATTTCCTTTAGTTTCAAAGATATATCAGTGAAAAACACATCTTCCTCTTCATTCTATCATCTACGCTCCAGCTACTTTTATTTTATTTTATTTATTTATTTTTGGTACCAGGGATCAAACTCACAACCTTGAACCCACCAGGCAGGCACTTACACCACTGAGCTAAATATATATCCCTATTTTTTGAGACAGGGTCTTGCTATGCAATTCAGGCTGGCCTTGAACTCACTTTGTAGGCCAGGCTGGTCTCAAACTTGCAACGATCCTGCCTCAGCCTCCTGAGTGCTGGAATTACACGTGTGCCACCACACCCAGCTTCTAGCTGCTTTTGTACTTGCTTCCAGAGATAATGTACATGTAAGCATATATAAAAATACCTATGTTGTTTTGTTTCTAATTATTTTAGTTACTGTCCTTGTTTTGTCATAGAACACAAGTCAGATTTTTAATAAAATATTCTATTTTCTGTGGTGACTTGATTTGCGTGGGTGTGTGTTCCAATTTTTAATCTTGATCTTTCAATGTGCCAAGTTCTCACAGGGCCCTTTTATTTTCTGTTATCTACCGAGATTTATAAATGAAAGTCTAGAGCCATTGGTTTTGGGTATCTGATGTGTTTCCTTTCAACAGTGATGTAAGTCATTGTCAAGGTTCTCATTTCATGCTTCATTCCCCAGTGTGAGTGGTAATACTAAGGTCTTCGTTGAACAGTTACTGTGTCCATGAGAGAGATTCTTTCTCTGTTTTAAAGGGTCTAGTTAATCTCTTTGGCTCATTGATTAAACAAGAGCTCAGCTAAATTTCCTAATTGCCATTGTTTATTTTTTTAATTTTATTTTAAAGATAGTAAAATCCAACAAGACAAAACAGAACAAAGCCAGTCAAAACAAAGCAGTAGAATTGGTACAGAACGTCAAAGCAGGATACTAGGAAAACAACAGTAGCTACCATAGTATATCTTGTTATCTTCACCATAGTTGTCCATTCTATCAGGTATAGCAAAATCAAACCAAAAAGAAAATAGAATAAAGCCAATCAAAACAGAATATTGAATAAAGCAAAACAATGAGAAAAATATTGGGCCTCAAAGACAAGATAAAAGGAAATCCCCCTTATTTGCTATATTGCATACTGTCATCCTCCCAAAAGATGCTCAGACTGCTGGCCCCAGGCCTGCAAAATCAACCAAACAATACAAGCATTTAGTTGCTTTATGTACCTTAGTTGCTATCACCTTAGTTGGTCCTCTGACCCAGCAGATTGCTGGGGTGTGCTAGCATGCTCACGGGAGGTGCCGACTTTTCTCTTCTGGAACCCATTGGGCCACTTACAAGGAAGGCTAGCTAGTTGTCTTCTGGTTGGGTCTTCCCTGACCCCACATGGCGGGTTCTTGGGAGGTGCTAATCTTTCTCTTCGTGGAGTCTGTGCCACTCCCTGCCATTGTTTATTAATTGGTGTTTTATGGAACCCTGTTTGTTCTATAAAAAATAAGCTCTGAAGTCTAGACTGTTGGTAGCTATCCTTTGTCTCCTCACATAAATACTTAAAGTTAAGAGATAATACATTGAAGCTGTGAATTTGATAAGTTTCTGAGGTGAGTTGACCTGTGTTTGAATAATGAATCCTCAAACCAGATATCTAAAATTCACTCCTTTCCTTAGTCTTTTTGATTTTGCCTTATATTTTCTTAGTTTTGTTGTTTTTATTAATATATTTAAGTGCATAATAGTTACATTCATTTTGGGAGAATTGGTATATACATTTTATATTGTGATATTTTTGATACCCTCTAAATACTTTTTTATTCCATCTGCTACTTTTGTGAATCTCTGTCATAACCACTATAGCCCAGGTTGTCCCATTATCTGCCCCACCATAGTCTTTTCTTTAGTATGGACTGCACTACAGCGCAAGGAATCTTCTCAAAACACAAAATCATGCTATTTTCTTAAAAGTAGTTTGCAGTTCTTAAGAAAACTTAAATCTCTTACCTGATTTTTGGTGCCATAATCAGCTTTATTTCATATCGCACATTCCATTCTTCCTATTCTTTCTCTTACACTTCCCCTTTTGGGATTTTTTTTTTTTTTTTTTAACCAGGGATTGAACTCACGACCTCGCGCTTGCCAGGCAGGCACTATGCCACTGAGCTAAATCCCTGGCCCCTACTTATCCTTTTTTTGTTCCATAATCATGTGGGCAGATTTCTGCCTCTGAGACTTCACCTTCCTCTTGTCCTGTAATTCATCTTCAAACCTCAGTTCACATGTTAAATAGTCAAGGATGTTTTCTTTGATCTTCACAGTTTTTTTTAATCTTAATTTTTCTCATTTCTTTTCATTTTTTGTGGGAGTAATAACTGCTTATGTTGCAGAATTCTTGAGAAGATTAAGTTAATACATATTGTGATACCTCGTTTATGCTTAAATCAAGGAAAGAAGGAATCAAACCCTTCAATAGTAGGTGTTCATTAAATGCTGTTATAAACTCTTGTATCCTTCCTGATTTTCCTTCTGATATGTTCTCAAGCTCTATTCTGATTTGTGCTCACACTTGTCCTCTTTCTCAATCTTTACTGTCACACCCACGTTTTATAAGTTTTCTTGCTTAGATCCAACCTTCTCAATAATTCTCAGTGAAAAGAATTTTTCTTCCAGGATTCATATTGCCTCTATAGGTGGTGTATTTTTCCTAAAAAGGAGCTCTGATAGATGTTCTTGTTACATTTTTTTTAAGTGACTTTATATTTCTTTTTGGATGAAGCCTAAATCTAACAGGAGTCTTGTTTCCTTATCCCAGTGCTTATCCTCATGCTTTTTGGGGTAACTTGTTACACCTCTGCCTAGTATATCCCATTTCCTGTCAGACTCTTCTCTAATACCTCAATCACCAAGGAGATGCAAGATCACCCATTCTTCCTTTTCCTCTACTATTTCAAAAAATATCATTCAAGAGAATTTCTTAGCACCTAGTATTGACTAGATATTAGACATTATGCCAGGTACTAGGAAACAAAAGAGAGCATTGCAGAAGGTTCTTGAGGACAGCAGCACTGAAGCTACTTCTGACAAGCCAGAATTAACCACATGAAGAGACTGTCTAGGAAGAACTGCCTAGTCCTTGGCCTTAGGGAATCCACAGTCTGTTCAGGGAAGTAAACTTACAGACATACAAAGACTGAAACCCTTGTCGTGGTCCAGAACACTTGAATCAACTCATTCAAGGTGTGATCCATTATCGTGTAGTTACACAGTTAATGAAATTCCTTTGGATTTGAAGGTGTGGGGAACTTTCTACAAGACTTCCTTGAATTGTAATACTTTTCTACTGCTTTATGTGGCTTTTACTTAAGAAATGAGTAGTACAGTTAATTGAGAACAAAGTCACAAAAGAAAAGAAGCACCAGCTCAGCCCTGCTCTCCTTTCATTTTACTTCTCGCTGTATTTACATTTACTTCTTGTACTCAGTTCATAATTTGAGTGGCAGGTTAACAACTTTTCTTGATGAATTATAGGGACCCATTGAACTTTTTTTTAACCAGTAATGTCACAACAATAGCATATAGCATTAGAGCTGGGATGACACAAGAGGATCGTTAAGTTAGAAGCTGGCCTGACAACTTAGTGAGACTCTGTTTCAAAATTAAAAGAGCTGGGAATATAGTTCAGTGATAAAGCTTTTGCCTAGCATGCATGAAGCCCTGGGTTCAGTCTCTTGTACCACCAATTTAAAAAAAAAAGAAGAATCCAGTTTAAGGAAGTTAAATGCTGACAACATTGTGTAAAGCTTGTTTGGAAATGAAAGAGAAATAGTGGTGAAGTCAGAGGTTGGGAAAGAGGAAATGTAGACGTTTAACTAGTTTTGTGTTCATCAAATTTTATCTTACTATATTTTACAACTAGACATCAGAATCTTTTCCTCCTTGTGTCACTTGTATGTAGTAAATTATTCGATTACCTGAAGGATACTTTTTCTGAAAATTTTCTTGTCTGAAAACGTATAGTTGAGCTGGGCATGGAGGCCGAGGTAGGTGGAGTGTTGTGAGTTCGAGGCCTGCTTGGGCTACAATGGGAGCACAAGGCCGGCCTGAGCTACATAGTGCGACCCTGCCTCAAAAAAACTAGGGCAGGGAGTTTGGCTCAGTGACTTAAGCACCTGTCTGGCAGGCGTGAGGCTGTGAGTTCGATCCCGGGTGCCGCAAAAAAGAAAGAAAACATATCGTTGATCAACTTGATAAATTTTTTTTTTAATATTTAAAGAGAAGACAGTATAATAATGGAATACAATGTGAAGGATATTTTATTTTCTCAGACGAGTAATAATGAGTTTCGAGAAGGTTTTCTGGGCCATCCTGTGAAATGTTTCAGGATTGCTCTTACCTGCAGTTTTAAGGAGATCTTTGTGAATGCAGTAAATGTACTAAGGTACCATTATTATTGTTTTGTTATTACATCACTATCTAAAATTTCAAATTGGTCAAATTTCAAATTGGTCCGGTGTGGCGCACACCTGTAATCCCAGCGCTCAAGAAGCTGAAGCAGGAGGATCCCCATGAATTCAAGGCCAACCTGAACCACACATAGCAAGACCCTGTCTCCAAATAAAATAAAATTTCCAATTGATTTTTTGGCTTTATATTTCTTGCTTTGTGTCACTCTCCCTAAATTCTTGCTTTCGTTAGTCAATGCCCCCTTTAACTGTCTGACATTACAGTTAAGGAAGGACATATCTGAGTACATCTGTGTGTACAGTGATACCTTGGTTGTCAAACAGCTACAAGCTCAAACTTTTCACTACAACTTGAAAAATCCTGTGCAGGCTGAGAGTCACATGTCACAGCTCCCTGTGGACACAAAGGACTTAAGTGTAAGCACCACTCACACCCATACAATATATAGCACTTATGTTAATGCATTAAAGCATTTGTCATTGTCTCTTTTTTTTTCCACTTTATTTGTGTAAAAGATCGTGGCCATGACTCCAAAGAAAGTTAGTGATACCAGCAGTAAAGGTAAGGAAAATTGTGAGAACCATAGTAGAATTAAAGGAAGAAATTATTGTGAAATTTGTTAAAGTCTTGGAAGAATAAATTTATAAATGTAATTTTTGGGCCCCAGAACCAATTATTTAGTTTTCCATTATTTCTTATGGGAAAAAATATTGTCACTTCTTGAACATTCCAGTGTTTGAACAGCAATTTGGAATGAATTGAGTCTGACAACTGAGGAGGTATCACTAACTGTATGGGTTGAGGATCCCTAATCTGAAAATCCAAAATCCAAACCTTTTTTGAGCAGTTACATAATTCCACAAGTACAAAATTCCACACTTGAACTCATGTAACAGGTCAAAGTCAAAATAGGGAAACTAACAGTATTAAATACACTTTCAAGTTGGGTGCAAAGGTGTATGTGAAACGTAAGTGAATTTTGTGTTTAGACCTGGATCCTATTCCCAAGATACCATGTTTCAAAATCTGAGACACTTTTGGTCCTAAGCATTTTGGATGAGGGATACTCTACCTATATTAGTCATCCAAGGCAAAGAATCTTGCACAGAGAAAGCAAGTAAAGTTGCAGTGGGAGAAACTCTTTAGCTCAGCAAGGTCTTAAATCTGTAATTGTAAGAGAAAGGGAAGATTTTTGGAAACAGACTGAGATGGGCTTCAAAGCTCAGGTCTATAGAAATCTAATGTTTATTTTTTGTTTTTGTTTTTGTTTTTGTTTTGGTACTGGGGATCAAACTCAGGACCTCGTGCTTGTCAGGCAGGCGCTTATGCCACTGAGCTAAATCCCCAGCAAAATCTTTCTTTTTAAAGCTCTACTCATAAGTAGAATATTTGAATCTGCTCACAGTCATCTTGCTTTCAGGACCTGTGCAAAAGATCTGCATTGTGGAAAAGATTTAGTAGTTTATTAAAGTCCAAATCTCCTGTACTTCAGACTGTTTCAGTACATGTTAGTGTATAGTGCTGTATGTAGAGCAGAAGCTTTACTTACATATGAATGTCAGGAAGAGAAGAAAAATACCAACTGTAACGACTACAGCTTTGATGCTTTTGCATGTATGCTATTTGTAAATACACTGATTTTCCCCCCATCCTATTGATGTCCGATTCTTTTGTTCTAAGCAGTCATTCTCTCATTTTATTCTAAGTGGGTTTATTACATAATTTAATTCAATTCTCGATATTAAACACTGCTTGGTACTCTTTGAAATAGCTTAATATCTTTTCCACTGTGGGTTTTATTCAAATATCAACTATATGTAGAGTACTGTGTCAGATTGTGTGGCAGTTGCAAAGATGATTTACATGCATATCTTTCTCCTGGAATTTCTTAAATTCCAGTTTTTTGTTTTTTGTTTTTTTTCCCCTGTACTGGGAATCGAACTCACATCACACTTGCCAGGCAGGTGCTTGTGCCACTGAGCTGAAACCCTGGCTTAAATTTCAGATTTTAAGAGGAAGACCAAATTACTTCACAGTGGGTGAGATAATATAGTGGTTAACTGTGTCACTGGGCTACAGTGCTTAGATATTGGGTCAGACATTCTAGATGTTTCTGTGAAGGTTTTTTTGGCTGGCTTTTTGCAGTACCGGGGATTGAACCTGGGACCTTTGCACTGAGTTATATCCCCAGACCTTTTTTATTTTGAGACAGGTTCATGCTAAGTTACCCAGGCTTGGCTCAAACTTTCCATCGTCCTACTGCAGCCTCAAATTGCTGGTATTGCAGGCCTTTGCCACTTTGCTCTGTAAAGACTTTTTGTGAAATTAACATAAGTGGATTTTGAGTAAATTGAATTATCCTCCCCAATGTGAGTGGACCTTTTCTAATCAGTTGAAGGTCTGAATAGAACACCGATATATGAACCAGAAAGAATTCTGCTAGCCTACTCTTCAGAGTTTGGCTTTGTTTGATCCATTGGGTAAATGAAGCATCCAATTTTCTTCTGCGTTTCACACCTCAGTCAGTACAGAGGACTTTTTTTCTCCCTACCAAGCCAGCAACTCTGTAACAGCAGACATGAACTGTATGTCCTACAGATTGGAAGACAAATTCCAAGAGTGCCCCTCCACACACACACTTTAGATGCCAGTCACAAGCCTCATTTTACCTTGCTTCTGCCTGACCAGCTATAAAATCGAGTTTCCTACAACTCAAGAGAACATTTAGTTTATTGTAAAGGATTTCACAAAGGAGACTGAAGAAGAGACACAAAGGTAAAGGTATAGGAAAAGAAGTGTGAAACTTCTATGCCCTCTCTGGTATGTCACTGTCCCCTCCAGGAATAGCTCTGAGACAGGAGATTTGGGCATGGCAAAGCTGGCTATGGTACTAGGTGTGATCTGTTAATTACAAAATCCCAGGATACGGGTGCAGAACAGTTCCCAAACCCTTGCATGTGAATTTATCCCAAGAACTCAAGCAGGTTTTCAGTAGGTTCACCCAGACCTGACGTCAGACTCAGGAGTGGGTGATACAAAACTTGATAGTCCACATTAAGTGTTTGGTGCTGTGTTCCCTCTTACAGGTATAGTCCACCCTTACACTGTAGGGTATACTTTTTTCCTACCTTTAATAAAGCCTTGCTACGATTTACACTTGTCTTAACCAGTTCTTTGCTCAGGACAGAAAGAACCTAGAAATCACCTCCAAAAAAGAAGGCTCTGGCACCCTAAAACCCAGTAACACCTCCACATACTCACCTTTGGCAGTTTTCCCTGCCCTATCCTTTTAGGTTTTTATGGAGACTTCATTTTATAGGCATGACTGAACCATGGACAACTATGTCTGCTGAAATGTGACTGGACGTAAAGGGTATGGACACTGCGAGGAACCCAGCAAGTCCTTGGTTGTTGGGCATTCTGCTTGGCTTTTCTGTGCAGCATATTTTTCTCCATAGGACTCTAAGGATGGGTTAGAGAATTTAAAGGCAGGGAAGATTAGCATTTCTGTGAACAGTTTTGAGGATAAAAAGTTTTAGTTTCTATGACCTACCCTTTGGAGGGATTTATAAACCAGGAACTGTGAGGGAAAGCCAAAATACATGTAATACCACAACTGGGCCTTCAAAATCCCATGTGCCAATTTCTTAAATAAATCTTTGCATATATACATATTTCCTGTTGTGTATAACTGTGTATACCTCTCTTGTCCCCCTTCACAAGAACCTTAATGTGAGTCATATTTGAATTTTGACTTCATTGTGTAGGTATGCCAAGAAGCTGTGATAAAAAATAAACAAATCAAAAACAGAAAACAAAAATCTTACCTGTGCACTAAGAATGAGTTTGATTGGAATGTAAATTTGTATAAGAAGATTGGAATCACGCCTGTAGCTGGTAGTAACTACTTAAGGCTACATCACCAGGCGTGAGAGTTGATGCCTATAATCCCAACAATTTGGGAGATTTAGACAGGATTGTAAATTTGAGGCCAGTCTGAGCAATTTAGTGAGACTACCTCAAAATAAAAAATAAGATGGGTTCAGGATGCAGCTCAGTTGGGTTTCCTAGCATCCTCAAGGCCCTGTGTTTAATCCCCGATATTGGGTGTAAAGGCTGTGTCATAAATATTAACCTATATTTCATTTTTAACATATTCAGCCTTAGTTTCTTGATTTACTTTGTTGGTCTTTCTTGGCTCATTGTCTTTCATTTATTGGTCTTACATTTTGATACTCAGCTGCCTTGTTTTTCCCCCTGTCAATTGGTATTAGAATCTAATTGGTAAGTTTTAGTATGTCAGAAAGTTAAGGTATGAGGGGCTGGGGACTTAGCTCAGTGGCTCAAGCACTTACCTGGTAAGTGAGGTTGTGAGTACAATCCCTGGTACCAAGAAAAAAGTTAAGGTGTGGAAAAGTGTTGGAGACAAATTAGCTGTTTCAGTATATGTGTTAGCCTTCTAACCCTGTGACAGAGTACTGAGACAGAATTTAGAGAAGGACAGATTTATTTTGCTTCATGGTTTCAATCTGTGGTCAACTGGCTCCACTGCTTGGCAACGGGAGCAAGGTAAAAATGTTATAGCATAAGGTCAGAGCAGAGGAAAGCTGTTTACCTCATGACAGAAGGAATCCTAGAGAGAGAAAAAGTAAGGGGCCGGAGACAAGACGCAGTCCCTCCAAGGACATCCAGTCTCTTCTGGGTCCTACCTCCAAAGTTTTTATCATTCCAATGATGCCATCAAGTTATGAATCTATCAACTGATAAATCCACTGATGATCGGGGACCTGGCCTAGATCCCCAATCTTCCGAATGAGTGTACGGTGAAAGCTTAAATACATGAGACAAGTGGTATGATTTTGGGGCTCCAGGAGGATCAAAGCCCTTTGCAGAGTTCTTGACTCTGAGGCTATCATGAGGGCTAAGACAAAGAGCCTCTCTCAGCCACCTGTACTTATTTTCATAATAAACAAAGAGAGGGGATACTGAGGGAAGCAGGGAATGAGCAGGACCTTGGGAGTCACTTCAAGGACTTCTCCAAGTAGTAAATTGTGCCAATTTTAGAACTGTCTTATCTCCATGATGACATTTATGGTGGGAGTGAGACGCCTCCATGTGTGCGATATCTGCAGCTGCAGTCTGTATCTATTTAATTGGGTCTGAGCCAGGCATCTTTGGGCAGTGGCTTTATCTTGCCCTTTGAGGTATCTCTGGCTTCATCAGCCACTACAGGCCTCAGCCAGGACCAGTGATTCATAGAGGTTCACTTCTATGAATCAGCTCCCATCACCAGGCAAGCTGCCTAGGCCTTGGACAGGCTCACAGATAAACAGATAGACAATTAGTTAATTTTAAATCCTGCTGAGAGCCGCTTCGTAGTGGTCTTCAACAACTGATGAAGAGACCTCATGACTAAATCACCTTCCAAAAGCATTGCTAGGAGCATTGTTACTTTGGGGACCAAGCCTTCAATATATGGCTTTTGAGGGACATTCCATATCCAACCATCATAAGTAATGCTTATCATGTTTAAATTTAAGAAGTTCTCTGGTATTTTATGATAGAGAGATTAGCAAGTAGGTCGCAGTTTAAGGTTAGTTTTGAAGTAATTTGCCAGATAATTTGGCCCTGGTGTTTTTTTTGTTTGCTTGTTTTGTTGTTTTTGTTGTTGCTGCTGTTGTTTGGTTTTGGTTTTTGGGGGGGTTGGGGTTTTTTGGTTTTGGTTTTGGTTTTGGTTTTTTGAGACAGGGTCTCACTCTGTAGTTTAGTCTGACCTTGAACTCACTTTGTAGTCCAGGCTGGTCTCCAACTCACAGTGATCCTCCTGCCTCAACCTCCTGAGTACTGAGATTACAGGTGTGCACCACCATGCCCGGCTTTGGCCCTGTTTTTTGAAAAATCGTGGCCACAATTTTTTTTCAATAAATTTTATTGGTACATTTTAGACATACATAATGATCACATTCATCATAGAGAATTTGTACCTATACGTGATATAACTTGATTTTTTTCTCTCATTCTTCTATTTTTTGTCCTTTTGAGACAGGGTTTTGCTATCCAGTTCAGTCTGCCCTTGAACTTACTTTATAACCCAGGCTGGCCTTGAATTTACAGAGATCTATGTTGTGGGCTCAGACCCAGAGACACACTATCATTGTCCCAGCCCTTTTTTAAACCTTGAAACAGGGTCTCCCTAAGTTGTCCAGGCTGGCATCAGACTTGCAATCCTGCCTCTCCCCTCCAAGTAACTGGAATTATAAGCATGCACACAAAAGCCAGTGTAGCAGCATGATAAAAATAGGGGATTACCACCCGATTTTCCATTTTTCACAACTGCTGTTTTCATTTTGTGTTTTCTTATAGGCTATATTTGTTAGTGTGCACACAGATTTTCCTGTTTGTGTTTGAGATGCAATTTATATAATGTACAATTAACCACTATACAGATCAGTGGCACCTAATGTACTCAGTATGTTGCATTTCGATGAGGATTAATGGCAATGTCTTTTACTATAATCATTTTTTTAATGTGAGCATTTATCATATGTTTCAATTACATCTCATAAATCTGTATGTTACAGTTTATCCATATATTTGTTGATGGGCATTGGAATCGTTTCCACCTTTTGACTATTGGTAATGCTGCTATGAATATAAATATTCACACAACATGGTCTCTGACACTTTGTTTTATCCAGCCTGTCAAATTAATCCAATCTTTGTGCTTTACTTCATAATGCTTAGTATACTTGCTAGACTGTAAGTTCTCTAAGAGTACAGTTCCAATGCTATAGTAAAAATACTAAATCTTGCTTGTATATTCCAAATCTGCCCAATTGCTACATTTTCATTAATTCATGATAACCTCCAGAATATCACAGAATCAGGCCAGTATTCTCACTGTGACTTAGTAATGTGAATGAATAATACACTGGTTGGCTTCCTGCATTAAAATAACTTTATTTATGGAAAAACAAGAAAAGACCATTCAAAAATCTGTACAACTTTGTAATTTGAATATCTAAAAAATGTAATAAGAATACTTTCTAATATCCTTAGAGACATGTTAAATTCCTAAAACATAAATACTACTGTAAATTTAAGACTTTCTTTTGCAAAACACAAAAGAGGAAAATATCCTAATGGAAGAAGATCTAAGGAAGAAATGAGGCCACTGTAGAGACAAGGAAAGAGTGTATCAAAATTAGAAAGAACCATGAAATAAGCATTTATAAGACTGAATAAACAGAGCCAGGGACTAAGCTCAGCGGCACAGTGCCTGCCTGGCAAGCATGATGTCCTCAGTTCAATTCCTGGTACCAAAAAAAAAAAAGACTGAATAAACACAGATTGTGCCATGAAGAAACTTGGAGTGAGTGGGCATCACATACTGTTCCTCAGTGACTTGCTGTGAGTTCGAGGCCGGCTTGGGCTACAACGCGAGCGTAAGGCCGGCCTGAGCTACATAGTGCGACCCTGCTTCAAAAAAAACCAGGGCCGGGAGTTTGGCTCAGTGCCTTAAGCACCTGCCCTGGCAAGCGCGAGGTTGTGAGTTCAATCCCCGGTGCCGCAAAAAAAATAAATAAATAAATAACGTTAGGAAAAAATGGAGATAAACCAATGAAATTTCTGGGTTTACTGACATAGTTCCCCTACTTCAAATTGCATTTGAGTTAATTCAGGTGTTGAAACACTGTGTTGTAGCAGAATAGTACTGTTAATTCCCTACTTTGCTGTGCTTGTCATAGCGGCATCTTCCAACCATGTTTGCCTGTCTTATCCCATTCTTCTAATCTGTTCTTTCCAATGCTGTAAGAATTATTTTCTGTGGAAAAATGTCTGCTCCAAGCCAGTTTTCATTATTAGAGCACACAGTCACAAACTTTTGGCATATACAAATCATTCTTCTTTCATTCCCTTTATATTCATGCTTTTTCATGTACCCCTTTTGCTATATGGTAGTGATTTTCTTCACACCATATTTTGGAAAATATGCCCTTAATTTTAAATCCTGCTGTGAGTTACCTTTAGGAGTGCAAGCAAAAAAAGTTAAAAGTCTTCATTTATATACAGCTGACTTTTTTGGTGATGGTGGAGATTGGACTCCAGGCCTTCTGAATGCTTTAACACATGAGCTACACGAGCTGCATTCCTTGCTCATACTGAGAGAGTTTGATCAAGTAATTTCTTACTTTATTTCCTTTTATGTTTTTCTCCTTACCTCATTTTCATCTCCAGTTTTCATTAAAATGCTACGTGAAAAAAAATGCTGTGTGGTACACTGCTGTAATTTATTTTGTCACACTTTATAATTTTTTAGCCTTTTCTGAAATTATTAAATTTGCCTTCTACTTCACATGCATGATAAATTGTCTTGTATACCTACGTTCTTAAAGGAATTGATTGTCCCATTTCTTATCTTTTTGGGAGGAGTTGCTAGGGATTGAACCCAGAACTTTTCACATGTAAGCATGCGCTGTGCCACTGAGCTACACACCCAGCTCCACTTCTTTTGACACTATTGTTTCTGTGAGTTGTTCATTTGATACATTTTGATGCAGCAAAAAATAAGGTGATATATTGCCGTTCTTGCAGTGTGTGTCTGTTTTTCTGGAAATACAGTGAAAACTTTAATCAAATTTTGGTCTTTGTGTCAAGAGATTACTGTTGCTGGGCATTGTGGCACATACCTGTAATCCCAGCACTTGGGAGCTGAGGCAGGAGAATTGCCATGAGTTCGAGGCCTGCCTGGACTACATCGTGAAAACCTGACTCGAAAAAAGGGAAAAAAAGTGATTACTATTATGTTGTAGTTTTTAATTATTATGTATTTATTCTGTTGTATACCTTGGGGATACAAGTTAGCCATTGAATCTTCATAACTATCCTCTCTGTAACCTTTTATTGCTATACTATTTTTTCTTTAATTCTTGTTTCCTTTTTCTTCATATTACTGTCTCTCTGTGACTTCATTTTTATTGCATTGGGTATTGTTTGCTCTTTTTTTTTTTTTTTTTTTTTTTTTTTTTTTTTTTTTTTTTTTTTTTTTTTTTTTTTTTTTTTTTTTTGGTTTTTTTTTTTTTTTTTTTTTTTTTTTTTTTTTTTTTGCAGTACTGGGGATTGAACTCACAACCTCGCACCTGCCAGGGCAGGCGCTTAAGCCACTGAGCCAAACTCCCAGCCCTGGTTTTTTGAGGCAGGGTCGCACTGTGTAGCTCAGGCCGGCCTTGCACTCGTGTTGTAGCCCAGGCCGGCCTCGAACTCACAACGCTCCTCCTACCTCAGCCTCGTGCGTGCTGGGATTAAAGGCGTGCGCCACCACGCCCGGCTGGTATTGTTTGCTCTTGATGCATTTTTTACTTATGCTCTTACTTTTCTGTGATAAATATTACTCTTGAATGTTTTTCTTGTATCTTTTGAAGACCTTGTACTGTTTCTTTTATTCTGCTCTTATTCCTACTTACTCTTTTCCTTTCTTCATTGTGAGGGACTGAGGGAGGCTCACTTTTTCCACTCTTTCTCCCTTTTCATCATTTCTATAATTTCTTGATTCTTTGCATTCTGTGTTTGTTTTTGGTTTGATTGGTTGGTTGGGTTTGTTTTGTTTGTTTGTTCTGGAGGAGGGTGTTGCTCTGTAGTGCAAGCTGGCCTTGTACTTGCTTATGTAGCCCAGGCTAGTCTCACAGCAATTCCCCTGCCTCAGCCTCCCGTATGCTGGAATTACAGTCATGAGCCACCACAATTAACTGATTCTATGCCTTCTAATCTTTCTTATACTACATTGTTCTTATCTGTTGATGGATATACATGTATGCTGTTTCTAAAATCTAGCTATTGGGGCCAGTGATTTAGCTCAGTGGCACAGCACCTGGCTGGCAAGTGTGAAGTCCTGAGTTCAATTCCTGGTACCTCCTACCCCCTCACACCCAAAAAAATAAAATTTCGCTATTATAAATTGTGTTGCTATAAATAGATAAGATTTTAACTATTTGGGAAGGTACTTCAAAGGGGATATCTGAGTCAAAATTTCTATTTTTAGTTTTTAATTTCCATAGTGGTTGTACTAATTCACATTCCCACCAATAATCTAGAAGAATTCCTTCCCCCTCCCCCCATCTTCGCCAACATTTGTTATTACTAGATTTTTGGATGATAACCATTCTTTTTGTGGTAAGATAGTATCTCAGTATAGTTTTAATTTGCATTTTTCTGACAGCCAGCGATGATGAACATTTTTTCATGTGTTTATTGGCCATTTGGACTTCTGAGAAATATCTATTCATTTCAATTGCCCATTTTTTGATAAGTTCTTTTATTTTGAGGGGATCTAATTTTTTTGAGTTCTTTATATATTCTTGATGTTAGTTGTCTGTCATGGAATAACTGGCAAGATTTTGGGGTTTTTTTCCTCCTATTCTCCAGATATTCTCATCTCTCTTGGTTGTTCCCTTCTCTATATAGAAGTTGTTTAATTTGATATGATCTCATTTGTTAATTCTTGGTATTCTTTCTTGTGTCATTGGGATTCAGTTCAGGAAGTTCTTGCCTATGTCTTTAAGCACTGTACTGCACTTTTTTTTTTGTTTGTTTTTTGTGGCACCGGGGCTTGAACTCACAACCTCGCGCCTACCAGGCAGGCACTTAAGCCACTGAGCCAAACTCCCGGCCCTAGTTTTTTGAGACAGGGTCGCACTGTGTAGTTCACGCCGGCCTTGCGCTCATGTTGTAGCCCAAGCCGGCCTCGAACTCACAATGCTCCTCCTACCTCAGCCTCGTGAGTGCTGGGATTAAAGGCGTGTGGTCACCGTGCCCGGCTTGTACTGTACATTTGTACCTTTTTTTTTTTTTTCTAAGAATTGAACTCAGCACCTTGAAAGGTAGGCACTTATGCTGTTGAGCTATATCCCCAGCCCCTGTACTGTACCTATTTTATCTTCCATCAATTGTTTCTGTTTTAACATTTAGATCTTTGATCTATTTTTATTTTAGTTTACTACAGGGTAAGAGATATGGGTCAGGATTCAGTCTTCTGCATGTGGATAGTTTTCTCAGCACCATCTATTGAAGAGGCCATCCACATTCCTGTTATTGTGCCAGTATTGTGCCATTTTAATCACTGTAGCTTCATAGTATGACTTCAAGTCTGGGGTTGTGATGCTTATTTGATAGCAGGTAGCCTGCTTCTAAAAGTGGCTCACCAACTAAACATTACTGGGTTCTGGGTGCTCGCCTCTCCCACTGGAGTTAGATTCCACGTTCTTGTCTCAAAGAATTGAACAAAGCAAGCAAAAAGCAGTGGCCAAATTTATTCGAGAAAGCAAAAGTGAAGAGTAGGGGAGAAACTATTTCTGCAGTTCAAGTTTGGGCCAAGTAAAGAGGAAAAATTAAGATAAAGAACATCCGGGAGGATGCAGGATGGTCTGTCTGGAGGAAAAGCTATCATAGCAAGCTTTTCACAACTTGCCTCCGTTTTTATGCTGTCCAAATCTCAAGGAATCTCTCAAGAACTTCTGTATACGGGTCCTGAGAGATGGTGCTGGGATTCCCTGCGTAAGGCTGATGTCAGGTCTATTGAAAACCTGCTCAAGTTCTCACCAGCACTCCATGTGCAGGGCTTCGGGAACTGTTATATATCTGTTTCAGGGGTCTTGTAATTAACAGATCGTACCTACTTCCACAGCCAGCATTGCCATGCCCTACTCTCCTATCTCAATGCCAGGAGCTTTGCTTTTTTTGTTTGTTTGTTTGGTTTTTGGGGTTTTTTTTTCCAGCACCGGGTATTAAACTCACAACCTCGTGCCTGTTAGACAGGCGCTTAAGTCACTGAGCCAAACTCCCAGCCCTGGTTTTTTGAGGCAGAGTCGCACTGTGTAGCTCAAGCCAGCCTTGAGCTCGGGTGTTGTAGCCCAAGCCGGCCTCCAACTCACGACTCTCCTCCTACCTCAGCCTCCCGAGTGCTGGGATTAAAGACATGCGCCACCACCCCCGGCTAGGAGCTTTGCTTTTTAAGAGCAGAATATATTTATTGAGAGAAAGAAAGCTTCTGAGAGCCAAAGGGTCCCAAGTGGGTTGCCAAACTATTCCATATAAATTTTAGGATTGTTTTTTCTACCTCTGTGAAAAATGATGTTGGTATTTTGATTGGGCTTGCATTAAATCTGTATAACAGTTTTGGAAGTATAGCCATTTGGTTATATTGATTCTGCCTATCCAGGAACAAGGTCTTTCCATTTTCTGATGTCCTCCTCGATTTCCTTTTTCAGAGTGATGTAATTTTCTTTGTAGAGGTCTTTCATTTCCTTTGGTTAATACCTAAGTACTATGTTTAATTTTTTTGGTTGCTATTATGAATAGTATTATTTTCTTAATTGCTGTATCAGTGAGTTCATTATTAGTGTATAGAAGTGCTATTGATTTCTGTGTTTATTTTGTATCCTGCTACACTGCCAAATTTGGTTATCAGTTCTAGAAGTCTTTTGGTACAGTTTTTTGAATCTTGTGTCATCTGTAAATAATGATATTTTGACTTGGTCTTTTTTTTTTTTTACTTTGCTTTGTCCTTCTCTATACATATCCCTTTTATTTCTTTCTCGTCTGGTTACTCTTGTTAGTATTTTGAGGACCATATTTAACAGAAACAATGAAAAGGGACATCCTTGACTTGTTCCTGATTTTAGAGAGAAGGCATTCAGTTTTTCTCCATTTATGTTATGTTAGCAGTAGATTGGTCATATATGGCTTTTATCATGTTGAGATAAAAGGCCTTCTATACCTAGTTTCTTCAGAGTTTTTAACATGAATGGATATTGGGTTTTGTGAAAGGCTTTGTCTGCACTTATTGAGATAATGTTGTGATTTTTCGCTTTGCTTATGTTTGTGATAAATTATTTTTATTGATTTGCATATGTTGACCCATCCTTGTATCCCTGGGATTAAAGCCTATTTAGTTGTGTTGTATGATCTTTTTGATGATTTGTTGCTGTTTGCTCGTATATAATTAAGGATTTTCGTGTCTATGTTCTTTAGAGAAATTGGCCTGTATTATAGCTCTCTTTTTTGATTGTGTTCTTGTCTGGTTTTAGAATGAGGATAATGTTAGCTTCCAAGTATGATTTTAAAAAGTACTCCCTCCCTCTTGATGTTATTAAAAGTTTGAGGCATATTGGTGTTACGTCTTCCCTGAAGTTCTTGGAGAATTCAACTGTGAATCTTTCAGGTTATTACTGCTTTAGTTTTGTTACCTATTGATAAATGGTTTGTTCAGTATTTTTAAGTCGTCTTGGTTCAATTTTGGCAATTCATATGTATCTAGGAATCTCCATTTTTCTGAGTTCTCCAATTATTTGGCATATATGTATTTTTTTGTCATATTTGTAAAGTAGTTGCTAATAATTTTCTGGATTTCAGCAGTGTCCATTTTAATTTGCCTTTTTCATTTCTAATCGCATTAATTTGTGACCTTTCTTTTTTTATTTCTGGGAACTACCTTTTTGATTTCAGGTTCTGCTCTGATCTTTATAATTTCCTTCCTCTAGTATAAGCTCTGGGTTTAGACTGTTTTGTTTTTCTAAGACCTGGAGATACATCACTTTGTGTTCCAGGCTGGCCTCGAACTCACAGCAGTCCAAGTCCAAGGATTACAGGCATGCACCACCACACTGGCTTCATATATGTTTATAATTGTTATTTCTTCCTATTAAATAGTTCTGTTAACCGGGATGTCCTCCTTTGCTTTTTTTGATCAATTTTGACTGAAATCCACTTTATCTGAAAATAGAATAACTACTCCATTGAATTCCCATTGTATGGAATATTGTTTTCCATCTTTTAGTTTCTAGTCTATGAATTAATTTTTGTGTTAAATGTGTTTCTTGTGTACAGTGTACCACTGGGTTTTGTTTCTTGATCCGTTCTGCTAATCTGTGTCTTTTGATTAGTGAATTGAGTCCATTTATAGTGATAGTTATAATTGATAGATATTGTCTTATTCTTGTCCTGGTATTAATTTCCTGTTGCTGTTGTGCTTTTCTTTCTCTTCTACTTAATTGCTAACCCTAGCCAAGGTATTCATTTCATTGGACCTTTTGGTGTTGTTAATTTCATTGTCTTCTTTCTAGAATATCCTTGAGAATTTTTTGAAGTGTTGGTTTGGTCATCATAAATTTCTTTATTGTGGAAGTATCTTAGTTTTTCCATGAATTTAAAAGATAATTTTGCAGGATATAACAGTCTGAGTTGGAGGCTCTTTTGTTTTTGTTTTGTTTTTTTTTTGTTTTGTTTTTTTAATATGCCACACTTTTTATTGCAACATGACCATTTTTTGTGAGGGTAGGAAGTTTGATCTTAAAACAATGCTCCATTTAAGGTTCTTTTATATACAGAAATGGTAATCATGACTGATATTCAGACTATCTTTAGTATTGCAGGACTCACATGGTAAACATGAAACTTCTACACTTAGTAGTGTACACTCAACACAAAAACACAAAGGCATTAATATTGTAACAGTTGTTTAAGATACACAGGTAACAGGAATGAACATTGAGGTACTAGGATAAACTGATGACACAGTTAATGAAACTTAATTGGCATTCCTTTCAGAGGACTAAACTCATTACCAAAAAAGAAGAGTGCTTTTAATGCATAGTGTTATATCTGTGCTGCCATGTCAAAAAAATAGGCTTGCCAAAGCAGGTGAGGTATATGGATGCTGAGTACCTCACAGAACTGCGATCAAGTGCAACTGTAAATAATGCTGAAACAAGTTAACCGTGTGACCAGTGGCTAATACTTTTAAGGCATTCAGTTAGCTTATGCTCTGCAGTATTCTAAGCTATTCACATTGACAGTCACATTCATTGTAGTACTTGCAGCAAGGGAGGCATGTAACCAGTAGTTTTGGCTAAAGATGGGAAGGCATTCCTCAGGTTGTTTGTAGAAGTAATGGTGTTAAACAGTCTAGTGGCAATCACTGACAAGCTGTTTAGATGAATGGTATTTCCTTTGTTCATTATGTTGGAAGGGTCCAGTGGGAAGGGAACAAAACGAAAAAACCTAATGCTATTCCAATGAACTGAGCTGGAAAAACGAAAGCCCCTTAAGATCTAGGTGGCACTTGACTGTCATTTTATAATGGTTTCCCTTCTAGTGAAACTACTACATTGCGTCCCAGTTTCTCTCCAAGTGTTGAACAGTCCTTAATATCGTCCAAGCCATTTACTTGCCACTTGTGTTTAATGGTATCTTTAGAGCTAGCATAAATCATCTTGCTTTTAAATAGTGCACTTTCAGGAGCCCAGAATATAAGTACTAGCTCTTCTTTCTTAGACTTTTGTTTCATATATGGCTAAAAACTTTGACGACTTCATCATTCACGTAACATCAGATGCCATAGTGCCTGCGCTAAGACTGTGGTGGCTGCTCGGGCTCGGTGCCCCTTGGAGGTTGTTTACTTTAAGAGCGTGAACCACCTTATTCCATGTTCTTCTTGCCTTCAAGGTTTGTGTTAAGAAGTCTGTTGTAATTCTGATGGGTTTTGCTCTATTGGTGGTTCGTTGTTTTTCCTCTAGTAGGCTTTAAGATTCTGTTCTTGTGTTGTATTTCTGGTATTTTAATAATTAAGTGGCATGGATGGTTTTTTTCTGATCATAGGTATTTAGGATTCTGTTTGCTTTACCTACGTGTGTATTAAATTCTTTTTTCCATGTCTGGAAAGTTTGTATAAACAGATTTTTATGCCTTCGTGCTGTCTTCTGATTTTTCACTAATTCCAATTCGTTGGTCCTCTTTGAGTCATCTAGGAGTTGTTGGATCCATTTTTCATGTTCCCTTGTTGTTTTTATTGTATCTTTCATTAATCATTGCCCTCAACTCTCTCCTCTCCTATAGACCTGACACTGTCTTCACATTGGTAAAGACACGTTGGTTGTTTGTGCTACCCATACTTTCAGTCACATTTTAGATTTCCTGGATTTCTGTTTAGACCTTTCTTGTATTCATTCCTTTCTATGGTGGACATTCATGTTTTGCATCCCTTTCCTTAGCTTCATTAGCTGTTTATTAGTGTGTTCCCTAGACTTGCTGATCATTTGTTTCATTAGGGCCATTATCTGATAAGTTATAGCTTCTTTAAATTTTCCGAGTACCTTATTGAACTGTTTTAGCCTTCATTGGCTCCCTTTCAAATCAATCTGTTGTGTAGTATATGATTTCCCCTCTTTCTATGCACCTTGAGCCAATTTGGGGGGAGTTTGCGGTGTTCTGAGGCATTTGGTTGCCTTTTTTCTGTTTCTGTGTTTTTGTTTTTGTCCTAGGGTTTGCACGTTGTTTGACCCAGTGCCCATTCTTCTTTGGAGCACTAGCCACTGTGTCATTTATGACCTGCAAGCAGTCCAGATACTGGCATAGAGAGAAAACTGATCACCAACCACAACTGTTACCTTAGCTATTGTAGTAAATTCAGCAACAACAGTGGTATCCAATTTCAACTGGATAATGACACAGACCTTAGAAACGATTCATGAACAGCCCTTAACCAAAAGAAAAAGAACTGTGATTTAAGTGAAGACAGTTAGGCCACCCTTATATTGACCTTTAGTACTTCATTAATTTCTGCCGCATGTAGGCAGCAGTACCAGAGCACAAACATACTACTAGACTAAATGCCTTCTTCAAGACCACCACCTATGATGGTTATTCCCACCAAACCTGGCCTCACACAACAGAATACAGGCCCTGTGATCTACCTGGTCTGAGTCTGAGCTTAGAAGAGTTAGGGCTTCATCTAAGTTTAGGGCCTTGTCTAAGTTACACAGGGATCTAAATCCCTGTTTAGCCCTCTCCAACCATAACTCCAAGGCTGTCTCTCACCTGGTCTCTGTGATAAGGGTATTACTTCAGTCCTGAAGCAAAACTCTCCCTGGGTATTGCTCTCTCCTTCAGTCAGGTCAGTTTGTTGATTATCAAGTCTGTTGCCTTGTGCTGTGGAAAACACAGGCTGGGGGCAGGGTGTGCAGAATACATCTAGCTTTAGATAAACTGTTTGTCATTAGCTTTAATTTTTTTTTCTTTTTCTTTAACCACAGTTCAGTAAATACTTTCTCACAGATGATATTTCAGAACTTTTGTTTGATACTTGGAACAGAATAGATGAGGCCCTACATGAATATGATGAGTAGTGGATACATTTCTCATGTTTTTTTTTTTCTCACCAGTTCGATCCTTTGGTACAGAAGACAGGCCAACAGATCGTCCAATACCACCTCGAGATGAAGTCTTTGAATACATTATATTCCGTGGCAGTGATATTAAAGACCTCACTGTTTGTGAGCCTCCAAAACCACAGTGTTCTTTGCCTCAGGACCCCGCTATTGTTCAGGTAACTGATAGCAAATTTGTCTTGCAGTGGAGTACAGACTTCACACACATGGCTAGCCTTGCCTGTTGTTCCCAGTTGAGTGTTCATAGAGCTTACCATTTTGAAGTTACCTGAATACTTACAATTACCTGTGTAATATTCTTACCTAGATTTTTTTGGGGGGGTCATAAACTGGGACTAAATAGGATAAGCAATAGATGAAGGATTTATTGTTATGATAAAATATTTTCAATATTTTAACATTGCGATGTTACAATGGCTAACATATATTGAGAGCTTTCTATAAGATGCGCTTTTCAAAGTATAGTCTGCATATTATAAATCAGTCCTCATAATACATGAGAAGTTGGTATCATAATTTTTCTCTCTTTTACAAGTAAGGAAATTCAGATGGAGCCAGTTTGAATGGATCAGGGAATCAGGCTCTAGAATCTAAGATTGGTGCTACCACACTGTTCAGATAATAGTTCATGTACAACCTAGAATGATAGTAGCACTCTTAAGTAAAATTATTAGGTGGAATGGGGGAAAATGTTGAATCACATATATGGTTTGCAGTGATAAATAAGAAGCATAAGTAAAAGAATTCTAATGTAGATAAGTTCTTAAGTTTCCTAAATAAATAAATAAATAAACTTTATTTTCAGAAAGAAAAATTGGAATTTTATAAACTTTATCAAAAAATAGAAATACATGATACCTAATCAATTGTAAATCATGACTTAAAGAGGAGATCCATTACGTTAAGTCCTTGACTTACCAATGAGTTCCATTCCAGAAGAACATTCTTAAGTCGCACAAAGTGAGTCTCAATGACACAAATATGCAATATATATTGTTTTGCATTTCCTAGCAGTCCCCTCCACATCACCACTACTTTTCCTATTGCTTCTGGACATCCTGGGCTCTGATTGAGCACTGTACTACTGTATACTATTGCACTGTACAGTAAGCATACAGCAGCACAACTGTGACAATGTCCAAGACATGTGAGCTACTTGTGTGATGTGTTCACATCTATGAATGTTCATAGCATGAGGTCCATTTGTATCTGTGAAAGTTCACAACTCTAATGTTTGCAAATTGGTGACTTACATACAGTGTGTACTTACATTTCATTGGAGGAATATAAAAGCTCTTTGAATTTTGGATATAGCAACAGAAGCCCTTTCACATAAGAATACTTTTTGTGTGTTTTTGTTTTTTGAGACAAGGTCTTGCTATGTAGTCCAGGCTAGCTTTGAACTCATTTTGTAGTCCAGGTTGGCCTCAAACTCACAGTGATCTTCCTGCTTCAACCTCCCAAGTGCTGGGATTTCAGGCATGTGCCACCATGTCCAGCTTTTTGTTCTGTTTTCTTTTTTTTTGAGACAGGGTCTTACTGTGTAGTCCAGGCTGGCTTCAAACTCACAGTGATCCTCCTACCTCAGCCTTCGAAGTGCTAGGATTATAACCATGCCCAGCATGTGTTGGGTTTTTATTTTTTGTGTACCTATATGTGTTATGCTGGCCTCCACCTGAAGATCTTCCTGCCTTGGCCTCTCAAGTGATGGGGTTATAGGTTTGTGTACCGTGCCTGGTACATAAAGAATGCTTTTACTTGTGAGCATAGCTGATTAAAAGTTAGGGTTTCCTCATGGTTTTCCTTCTGTATTCTTTTTTTTTAACTTTTTTTCTTGTCATAAATTTTTGTCAGCTGTGCTAAAATGTGCTTGTTGGCTTTTTTTCTTTTCACCATAATACTTTTAAATTGTTCTATATTAACTTCTTCCCTTGTTATGCTGTGAGTGATAAAATCTTAATATTTCACATATTTTTTTTTCTTTTCGTCATTATACTGTGGATTGAAACCAGGGCCTCGTGCATGCTAGTAGACAAGTGCTCTACCACTCAGCTGTATCACCAGCCCTTTTTATTTTTTGTTTAGAGGTAAAGTCTCACTTAAGTTGTCCAGGCTAGATTCAGATTTGTGGTCCTCCTTTCTCAACCCTCCAAATGGCTGGGACAGTGAGCGTTAGTCCTCACACCTGGCCTGCTTATCTTTTTTGTCTTTTTGAGACAGGGTTTCACTCTACAGAACTCACAGCCATCCTCCTGCCTCAGCCCCTCAAGTACTAGGATTACAGACATGCACCACCACACCTACCT
>RJWM01012661.1:0-28389 GCA_004363535.1 Dasyprocta punctata
GCTACTTTTGTGAGGATAGTTAGGAAACGTTCTCAGAAAAGGTGATGTTTCAATAAGACCTGATTAAAGGATGGAGCTACAAGAATATCTGTGGAAAGAGAATTCTAGGCAGGGGCAGCTGCAAGTGCAAAGGCCCTGAGGTGATTCCCCAAAGGGGAAATACTTGGCTTCCCCCAGAATCCCACACAAGCTGAAGATTTGATTAATGGCTGATTCATTTATTGGGAACCCAGGCCCCGAACAGGAAATCCTCTATGCCCAGTAGCTCCTGGCCACAGTCTCTAGAGCAGCAATAGCCAACAGAACTTCCTGCAAGGAGAGAAACCTCTCTCCACACTGTCTAATGTGGTAGCAAAACCTCATGTGGCTGGTGAGCACTTGAAATATGGCTTGGTACAGCTATGGAATGGAGTTGGAAATCTTATTTCATTTTAATTAATTTAAAGATCAATAGTCACAGGTAGCCCTTGTCTACCATGATGAACAAACAGCACACTGCTGGAGTCAGGACAAGAATGGTCCAAAAGATACATAAGGCAAGTCACAAACCTAAATCACATACGTCATTTCGAATGTTCTAGGAGTTACAGAAAAAAAATGAAGTTAATTTAAATAGATTTTTTTTTTTTTTTTGAGACAGGGTCTCGCTATGTAGTTCAGGCTGGTTTTGAATTCCCTGTGTTGCCAAGACTGGCCTCAAACTCACGGTAATCCTGCCTCAGCCTCCAGAGTGTCGGGATTATAGGCATGTATCACCATGCCTGACTGAATAGAATATTCTTAATGCAATACATCTCAAATAATATTTCAACATGTAATCAATAAAAGAATACTAATGAGATATTTTATATTCTTTCGCACTAGGTCTTGGCAACTCCAAGGGCTGCAGTGTGTTTTTTGTACATATAGCACATCTCAACTCCAGCTAGTCACTTTTGACCACAAGCCGTATTTCAAGAGCTCACTGGCCACAGGTGGTTAACAGCCACTGTGTCACACAGCAAGGTCTTGATCATCTACAGGGCGAGAATCCTAGGAATTCACGCACAGCCAAAGGCTCCCCTCCCCTACACTAAAGACAGCTGCCAGATGGCCTTGTGCCAAGACGATGGCCACGGACCCCAGTCTGCCAGTATCTGTGAAGGCTGTTGCCACTACTGGGGGGAGGGAAAGACAAGGACTGGCCTGACTCTGCTCCCCCTCAAACCCAGGGATCCTCCAGGGCTTCTTTCATTTTATCTTTGGCAGGAAGGCTTGGGGGAGAGGGAAGTGTCACACTGGAGCACAGCTGGGAAGAGCACCAAGCCAGAGCTTTTGCCTGCACTCAGGCCCAGGGCTCTTCCCCTGGGAGAGGGACCCACCTCCTCGAAGGTCAGCAGAGGCCGCCAGGTAGGCAAAATTATCCAGACTGATGACGTCGATGATGGGGCTCACGACACGCGTGTGGTCCTAGGAGAGGAGTTGCAAGACAGTGTGAGGCCAGGGATTCTCTGCAAAAAATGGCTCAGCCACCTGATCTGGGAAGGTCTCTCTGGAACACACAGCAGCCAGTGCTTCCCGCTGCATATCCCAAGGGCCACCCAGACCTGTGACAGGCTCCTGGAAGGCCCCACCTGAGTCCCCCAGGCACAAGACAGCCCCAGTCACTTCTCCCATCATTTTGAGCCCCACTGGGTTCTCTTCTCCTCAGGGAAGCCTTCACCGATGCTGCAGGCTGACGGGTGTCTGTGTTTTATAAGCTGCTAGCACAATCACAGTCTAGACAACACCCGGGCAGGGGCTCTCAGGCTGCTGGTTTGCACGGTCATTCTGGGCACTGTGTACCCCTTTGTAAATGTTTGGGCTGAGTCTTCCCAACTGGGTCACCAGTAGCTTGCAGCACGGTCCCTGGATAAGCCAGGTGGGAGGCTTCCCCTTTCATGCCGCATTCCCCTCGAGGCCAGACTGGCTACACCGTCACCTCCCAGAACACAAATCCAACCTGAAATGTTGTTAAGTATAGATTTTGGGATGGTGGTGGATTATGTCATAAATCCAAGTAAACTGAGTCACACTTCATAACTCCCTTTCCTCTCATTTCTGTGGGGGGGGTCACAGGATACCTTTATCTTCCCCTCTCCCCCCTCCACCACTCTTCTTTCACCCTCAAAACCCTCTTGTCTGTAACTTGGGATGCAGCCAGGCCTGCCTGCAGTGCATCCATTCCCAGGATAACAGAACGGGAGGGAGAGGTGAATTTCTAAGGCTCTGTGGGGGCCTTACTGCTTCTGTTCGAGTTGCTTTTGTGGTGTAAGAAGATTCCCATGCTACAAATCTCAGTATTTCAATTGTACAGCTCAGCAGTCTTTCTATGTTCACAAGGTTATACAAACATCACTGCTTTCTAGTTAACATTTTCGTCACCCCAACAAAATCTATTTCTATGGATTTACTTCATCTGGACATTTCCCATAAATGGACTCATACGACAGATGGCTTTTTGTGATTGGCTTTTACTTCACCTAAGGTTTTCAAAGTTCATTTATATTGTAACACACATCAGTGCTTTGTGGCTTTATGGCTGAGTAATATTCCATCACACGGATATACCACATTTGTTTGTCCATTCATCAACCGATAGACGTTTCTATCCTTTGGCTGTTCCAAACAGTGTTTCTCTGAATACACGGGTGCAGATTTTTTGTGGGTGTAGTTTGGGTGTTTACTTCCCTTGAGTCCACACCTAGGTGTGGAAATGCTGGGTCAGATGGTAATTCTTTTTAAACTTTTGAGGAAGTGCCAGGCTGTTTTCCAAGGTGGGTATTTTACATTTTCACCCCAGCAATATATGAAGGGTTTTACTCATCCACATCCTTGCCAGTAATTGTTACTGCCCGTCTATTTTAATGTGGCCATCTTACAAGGTATTTGCTATGGTTTAAAGTGGCATTTGCTGATTAATAATATTGAGCATCTTTTCATGGTCATAGTTGAATATTTCCTTGAAGAAATGTCTATTCAAGTGCTTTGCCCATTTTTAAGGTGTGGCTATTTGTCTCTTGCTGGTTGAGTTGTGCCACCTCACCCTTTTCTGTCATCTGTCCACATCCTCTCATCCTAGGAAGCAGCAGGGACGTTACCAGACCCTCCCTGCCTCCACCGTGAGACCTGCAGGCTCTCCTGCCTCCTCCTAGGGCTCCCCAGCCTGGCCACAGCTCCTCCAGCGTGGGATCCTGCCTCTCCTAGGATCAAAACCCACCCATGCGCAGTGGCAACTTTCATCCAATGTAGCTCTCCCAGCAACCTGTGGACACAGGGGCAACTGTCACTGTTTCCAGACAAGAGAGCTCAGGGATGGGTGGCCTCTCGGGGAAGCAGACCACTGAGGCTTCCTTGGACACCAGCTGGGCTCCACACACTGTCTCTCCTCCCTCATACCAGGAGCCCGGCAGCAAGCCCTGAAGGACGCCCTGCTGGCCCCGGGATGGACAGCTTACCTCCTTCACCCGCTGCAGCATGGGCTGTAGCCACTCGACGTTCACTTCACAGTGGCTGTCCAGAAACGTGAGGACCGCGGCCGCTGCCACATCTGCCCCACGAACGCGCGACCGGATCAGCCCTGCAATGGGGGAGGAAGCGATTGGGGCTGGGACTGAGCCCCAGAGTCCTGGGGCTCCCTTCCCTTCAGGGGCTGAGGTACTGTCCGGCCTTCCTTTCGTCCTTTAGTTCATCCCCTCACTCATTACCCATCTCCATGTGCCAGGCACTGACGGGCAGTCAAGTTCAGTGAGCGGAAAATGCAATGAAGTACGGTTCGGTCCTGAAGGAAAGCCAGAAAACAAAACCCTTTCCCCTGGGAACCCGTGGCGTGACATGGAGAGAATCTTCCAGCCTGAGACACACTTGAGTTTCCGTGCCAGCCCCTTTGCTCACCTCCAGCACGTTAATCTCTCTGAGCCTTGATTTTCTTATCTATAAGATTCAGAGAGATAATGATTCCTGCTTGTCAGGATCAAAGATGACAAGGAGAGAGCCTGGTGCTTGGGAACCTGTATATGTCAGGTTCGGGCCTTCTGCCCCCATTTCCCAATGGTCTCTCCACTGACCAGCAAAGAGTGGGTTTCTCAGGGCTGGGAACTGTTCGATCAGAAGGGAGGAGACCCAGCTGGTTCCGCCCTTGCCATCAAGTCCTGGGAGCTGTGGGGGAGGGAAAGGCCTCGCTCTGAGCTCTCTGATACAAGTCACTTCTTGGAGTGATTCCCTTGGCCATACTTCTGCCCAACACTGCCTCTAACTAGTCATCCATTTGTCCAGCAGCCAGACAGCCCCATCCTCCTACCCTGAAGGAATCCAGGAAGCATCTAATCATGAATTTACATTCATTCTCAGGCTCAGTGGATGGCCTATTCCCAGTCCTGATGACACCCACGATGCAGTGATATAGGACACAATCCTCTACAACATTTTCTCTTCAATCCTTATGGCCCCTTGGCCTAACTAGTCTTTCTTACACACATCTGTCGCCCCATTCTCTCACTCTCAACCCTACAGTGGCTCCCTGCTATCTGCCTTATCAAATGTAAATGCAGCCAGGCGTGGTGGTGTGCACCATTAATCCCAGCACTTGGGAGGCTGAGGCAGGATGATTGTTGTGAGTTCCAGACCAGCCTGGGGTACAAAGTGAGTTCAAGGCCAGCCTGAACTACATGGTGAGACCCTGTCTCAAAAAATAGGGCCGGGGATTTAGCTCAGTGGTGTAAGCACCTGCCTGGCAGGCACAAGGTTGTGAGTTCGATCCCTGCTACCAAAAAAAAAAAAAAAAAAATCTAAATGCTTTCTTCTGACTTTCAAGGTCTTCTCCCATTTCAATTGATTTCGCCCATTCCCCTGCTCAGGACACTGGGATTCTTGAGGGAAGGCTAAGTAGGAGGAGCCTAAGAGGCCAGCCTTTGTGTTGGACGCACCTGGTTAGAATCTTGAACTCTTTATTACCCTGGAAAAATTACCGAGCCTTCTAAAACCTCAATTTCCCTATTTACAAAATGGGGACACTGAGCTGTTAGGAGGACCAAATGGGAGAAAGTGGGCCATGCAGACCCCTGGTGGTCAGAAAGAGCGGCTCCTAGGACCCTATGTGCCTTTGTCTCTGACAGGGGCCTCTGCAGAGCCTCGCCTGGTGTGCCCCCCATTGCTACCTTTGTCCTGTCTCCAGAGCTCCTTACCCACATGGAGGCCACTCCTCCACAGAAGCCTGCGCCTCCCACCCAGGTCTCCTTCCAGGCCTGTGTCATCCGCACAGACCTGTAACCCAGCCTGCCAGATTCTGTGGTGGATTCTGACCCTCTGGCTGCAGCCCTCTGAGGGTTGGGACCAGGCTTTGTGCTTCTCTTGCAGCCCGAGAGCTCTGTGCACCACGCTGAGCCACAGCCAGTGCTCTGAGGCACCGCTCGAGGGAAGCGAGGTTACACCTGCTTAATCCTTCCCTTTGCTTTCCTCTAGAAGTCTGCCCACACGACCTCTCTCATTGCATCCTTAACATAACCTTGCAAAGCAGAAAGGGTGCTGTCATCGTTCCATTTCTCAGAAGGGACAGTGAAGGCAGCCGGAAGTAGAGCCACCTGCCTGCAGTCGTCCATGCACTCACCTTCCCGCCGGTCATTGCGCAAGCACTTGACCTTGGGGATCCTGGTCAGGAGCAGACAGTCTTCAGCTGAGGGTAGAAGGAAGGAAGTCCAGTTCATTCAGATGAATGGGCGTCTTATCACAAGAGGCTTGGCTGCCATAGAACTGCCCAGAAGCTGTCCCATGCCAGCCCAGGTGAAGCGGGAGAGGGGCTGGAGGTCACAGACATCCTTTCATCGCTGGCTAAAAGACTGGCCCGCCCCCAGCCCAGCCCAGCCTGAGGAATGCCCTTCTCTGTGGCCTTCCCCCAGCCTGACGCCAGGGGGCGTCAGAGAGCATAGCACCGTTGGGCCGCCTTGCTCTCAGGAAGCTGTATGGAAAGGATGCTCTTTCGCACGCACAGCAGTTGTAATTTTGAATAATGCGGTTGATGTTGCTCCAGTTTTTAAAAAAATGTCATGTCATTGGTGTTCCATCCAAAGCAGCACCACTGTTTCCCCATCTTTGGCACTAGGGTTCGGTACAGGTCCTAGAAAAAGGCCACAGATCTCTATTTATTGGCAGAGAAGTTGGGGCACGATGGCTTGGACATCCTGAAAATGGCTCGCCTCTGTGTCATGGGGGAGTGGAGTAGGGCGGGGAGGGAGGGGAACAGAGAATGACAGAGAATACTTACGATCTGAACTGAAGTCATCCACTAAAATGATCTCCTGGATCAAGTTGGCTGGAGTCCGGTTCAAGACACTAGATCAGCAGTGGGGCGAGAGAAGGAGCCCGGATTTAGGGGTACCTTCCATTCATCCCTCCCTGTGTGTGGGGCTGTCCCCCCTCCCAGCACCAGAGCCAGCACACTGGTCACCAGCAACTGCTCGCAAACTCCCAGGCCCTGATCAGGAGCTGATCCTCAGGCTCCCGCAAGGCCCCTGGGTGATATGAGACAGTCCTGGATGATGGGGAAACTGCACTAGTTGGGTTGTTAGGACAGAAGCTCAGACTGCAGAGCTTACCAGGCTGTCCAGCTGCTGACCCAGGCGGCCAGCGAGGCTGCTGCCATCCCAGCGTATGGGAGAGGTCTTCTCAAGGAGCTCCTTGTTCCTACATTTTCTCTGTCCCTCTTTCTCCCTGTCTCTCTGGGAAATGGCACTCATGCTTCTCTGGTCTGTGGAACACCAGTGTAACTTTTCCAAATCCCATTCTTGCCTAAATTCATTGAGGAATGTGGGTGGGTGGGCTTAGGCCTGACCACAAGAACCAGTTTAGAGGATGGGGGTGCGATACCTCTCTCTGATTCACCAAGTTCCTACTTGGCTGGCACCTGCCCTCCTCAGGCCTCGTGTCCATCCTTGCCTCCCTCTGTTCCTGAATCCTGCGTTCCAGCCCTTGTCCTGGACTCCTGGCCTTCTGTTTGCCTACCGTAGGCTTCTGGTGTCTCGTGACCCTGATTTGCACACCTCACTTCTCAGGGCAGGACTCACTTTCCCAGTGCTTGGTGGTCTTCATGCTGCCTGGCCACAGGCTCTGCAGACTACCCAGGCCTTGGGGGCAGCAGCACAGAGATAAGGGGCCCTGGCGGTTTACCTCTTCACTGTGCGCAGAAGGGTGGAGCGAGCCTCGTTGTGGAAGGTGATGATGACGCTGGTGGCTGGCAGGTCTGAGGAATAGGACAGGGAGGGGCAACTGGAAGGAAGCAGAGAGGTCAGTGGCCAGGAGTGCGGCATCATCAAATGGGCTCCATACCTTCCTTTGGTCCAGTCTGCTGCTCCCCAGAACACTTCTGTGAAGTAGAAAAGGCCACCCCCTGCCCCTCACACCCACATTCTCTCCTACGCTGGTCCAGCAACCGGGAGCCACCTGACCTGGAGTCCCAGTGGGCAAGCAGCATGTTAGGGGGCCTTTCCAGGTCAGGGAGCTCTTTACAAAAGACCTCGAGCACCCAGAGAGCTCCACCTCCGCTGCCTGTTTAGGAGGGCTCCCGACCACAGCAGGCCAAGCACCAGGACCCAGGGGCGAGCCTGGATCCTAACAGAGGTCCCTACCCACTGGGCAGCCAGTGAAACAAAATGGGGGTGCAGGGCAGGAAGAAAACCACCTTCCTTTTGCCTCCTGATTCCCTGGGGCTTCTTCCTTTTCTTCTCCCAGCTCAGGGTCTGGGCTGGAATAGCCCCACCCTGTCTGCAAGGGATCCCCCCTAAATAGCCCAGCAGGGGACATGAGAGGGGGGCAGGCCCCTGGGATGACCAGCCTTTGAGGGCCTGGGAGGGGAATGAAAGCACTCATGCCTGCCACCTCACTCGCTGCTCCCTGTCCTTCCTGCTCCCATGCTGGGCTCCCAGCCGCCTGGAAGGCAGCCGCCTCCGCTGACTCTCCCAGCAATCTTCTTTATTACGGCTGCTCCCTGACTATTCCAACAGTGACCATTTTTTCATTACAGCATTCGTTCCACTGACAGCAGCTTCCAGCAGGAGTTCCCAGGCCTATATCCTGCCCCGCAGAGCAGAAATGGTCAGTTGGGCGAGAGTCCCTCCAGCCTGGGATCCCCAGGGGAGACAGCCTGAGAGGCTTGAAAATAATTTCCTTAAAAGAGATGTAGGACAGTGGTGGGGGAAAGAAAACTTCCATTTGCTCCCAGAAACCACATTTTCCAAATGTCTTCTCCTAGGGCCTTCGCAGGGGGGCAGGAGTGGACTTGGTTGGCTGAGAAGGTGTCTGCTGGTACCCAGCCCCCAGTCCTGACCTCCAGGCACCCAGCTCTCTGTCCTTGTCCTCCAACCATCAGGTGTCCAGGAAGGAGGAAATCGATAGCAATGTTCCTCTATTCCAGAAGGGGACGAACTGACCCATGTCCTGTCTGGAGGGTGGACTTGAACCTCTCCCCCAACTCCCACATTCCTCTTGGATTTCTGTAGCTCCAGGAGTCTTCGCAGGGGCTTGTTCCCTGCCAGTACTTGGACTTGGGCAGGTGGGGTTGTCCCTCTGCTCCTACTAGGTCTATCTTGTGTGGTTTATGTCTCTTTGTTCTACTGGACGGGGCGGGGCTCCCTGGATTGAGGGCTGGACCAGGAACTAACTGGTCACTTCAGCACTGTCAGTCCAGCAGAAGAAACTGCAGTGGGAGGACATGGTTCACACCAGTACATAGGCTCCACCTACACACACACACATTTGTGTGCACACGAGCACACATACACACTCATACATGAACATATATGCCCATGCACACACACGTGCACAAATGGACATGTATGAATGCCCATCCATGCACACACACATATGCTCTGATCCACCTCAGTCCTGTGGCACCTCACCAACCCTCCCCTGCCCTGGGGGTAGAGTCTTATTTTAAAATGGGTTTCACCAGGCAGGCAGTTTCCCCTTTCAGTTTCTCAGTGAACACCAAAAAGCTTCAGTGTGGGAGTGAGCTAGGAGGATAGGCAGAGATGAACCAGGCCGGGGCTTAATCCACAGGTTTGGATCACCAGATCCTTCAGACCCTGTGTTGGCCTAAGTCAGCCACGGCTAGGGCTGCCCACAAAAGGCCAATCAGAGCTGCATGGACCTAACCTTGCGGGCTGAGGAGAGGGACATGGGGGAACTTCCTCAGGACTGACTGAGAAAGGACTTCCTGGGGGCCTGGACACGGCTGTTTAGACCTGGGCATGAGAGGAGAGGCAGTCCAGTAACAGAATCACTGCCTTGCTTGGTAGCATGAAGGGATTCTGGGGGCTGAGGGCATGGTGAGGCTGAGGTCTAGGGATCACTGGTCCCCGCATCTGTCTCACCTTGCACAAGCTGCCAAGCCCTCCGGACCTCAGATGTGCCTCCACGAGTAATGAGGAAGGTGCTAGAACCAGCCCTGGCCCTTTCTCTCACATGCATCCTTTGTGCTATGGAGTGGCTACTTCAGAAATAACTCTTGTCTACCCACAAACCAGGGCCAGACAGCTCGGTGCTTGTGGCCGGGTCCCACATAGCTCCTGTGTCTCATGCAAAGCTGCAGGCAGACCAGTCTGCTGGAGCACAGAGCAGGACCCCGGCACTCTAGCCAGGGTTGGCAGAGTCTTCCCTGGAGAACAGGACGCTGAGCCAAGTCTTGAAGGATATAGGTGGTGTGGGGGAAGTGCGCTCAGGCAGAGGGAACAGCATGTGTGAAAACAAGGAGGGAGGAGAGAGGAGGGCGGGACTGCGGGGAGGGACAGTAGGTGCCTCAGGAAAGGGCAGTTGAGGCCAGAGCTTGGGGGCCAGGCTGCAGCAGGAGACAGGCTGTTCCTGCAGGTGACAATGGGAGGAGGAAAGACTGGAGGGTTGACTTATGCTGCAGAAAGGACACACAAGGGCCTGAATCACAGAGGAGGGTAATGACCTGTCCAAGGCTGGTTTCTCATGTGGAGCTGGTCAGCGGAGGGCCTGGAGTGAGGCTTCCCTGTCTTAGGTTCAGGACCTCTGCTACCTCCCACACTGGGAGAGCTAAGGACATTAGCAGGGGTTCTGGGAGTCGCTGAGGAGGTAGGGCAGTGAGGCAGGAGGCAAGGGACATCCCTAGGCTGGAGGCTCCTTTTCAGGAGCCTGGGTAACCCACCGCCTGGAACCTCTCTGCGGTCCTTGGCAGGTCACTCCTGCTGGGATGCCACATGAGGTCCCACGGGCCCCCTGGCCCCAGCTGGGTGTTTCCTTGATCTTTGAAGGCTATGAGTCAGACAAAATAGGACAGCCACTGAGGGTAAGATCTTTGGAATCTAAGTCACTGGACCAAGACTGAGAAAATCTTCCCCAGTACACATGAGGGAAAGAAAACCAGTTGAACAGTGCTGACCTTTTCTCAACCTTCGTTCTCGTCCACACAATGGAGGCCACCCATATCAGTGTGTCAGTCATCTTTCTGTTGCTGGGCCAAAATACCTGACATACATCTTAAGGAGGAGAGGTTGATTTTGGCTCACAGTTTCAGTGATTTCAGTCCATGGTCAGCAGCTCCAAGGCAGAAGCACCATGGAGGAAGCACAAGGTAAAGGGATGGCTCCTCACCTCCTGGCAGCCAGGAAGTAGACAGAGCAGCAAGAGCCAGCCAGGAAGGGGACAGGGACCAAATATAGTCCCTCAAATTCAAACCCCAAGACTCATCAGACGCACCCAGAAGTGTGTTTTACTAATCTCCTATGCATCCCTCAAGACAATCAGGTTAAAAATTAAGATTAATCTTCATACCTGTAATGGCGAGTGTCCCGGATGGGCCGGTCAGGGCTTAGCTTGTCACTCTCCAGCTGGTTAAAGGCGTGCTGTCTGTAGGGGTCCTCTCCAGGCTTCAGCTGCTTAGCCGACAGGTACGCCTTCTCATCAAAGCCTTTTGAGGGTGTTCCTGTCACCTGAAACAAAGATCAGTATCAGAGGGTGCCACAGGCAGGAAGGTTCCACAGTGTGGTACGTGCCTAGTATGCACCAGGCAGAAGCCAAATGCTTTACCTCATTTGTACCTTATCCCAGCTGTTTCCTATTGTACAGATGAGGAAACTGAGGCTGAAAAGGTTTTTTAAAAAAGGGTCCAAGGTGACAGCATGTAAGTCATATGATCTGGATTCAAACTGGTCATTCTAGGTTGAAAGCCCATACTCATAACCAATGCTCTTTGCTGGATTTGGAGAGGGTAGGCCCCAGGGAGCATCTGTCCCCCAAGACAAGGTGTTCTGAGGGAGCCAGAAATCAGAGTGGATACTGCCAAGGCCCCTGCAGAATGACAGTCTCCTGGGCACCAGCTGGGCCTGGCACTGTGCTAGGGCACACAGCAGGTGCCTCACCTGTGAAACCCCAGGGCTTGGCCCAGTTGCTGCAAGGACAAGCAAGCTATGATGCCGGAGCCTCCAGCCCCAACGCCAAGTGAGGCAGCTTCTCCCGGGCTTTTGCCTGCTGCCAACATGGGCCCACATCAGATCTTCCAAGCCTCCTGCTGCTAAGTGCTGGGGTGATGGATGACACACGCCACGACTCAGCCTCTCTCCTTCGCCACAGCCTGGCCTGTGCTCCCAGAGTCCCCAGTGAGAGATACTAGGGGAGGACACACTGGAGATAAATGGATGCATGCATGCATTCTGACAGCTTATTGCTTGGACCAAACTGCTGGCCAGAGGTCCCCCAGGGTGCCATGAAATATCATCAACTGTGAGTGAATCCTGACCCCAACTCCTCCAGCAACTAGCAGCCCTGAGCCTCCAGAGGCGGCGGGAAGGAGGGTGAGAATTGTCCACCCATAGGACCTGGGGAGGGGACTGCTGTGTGGAAGGACCCAGTGGAGTCTCACTGACTGCTCAAAGTCCCCATGTTTCCATAAGACCTTAACCCAACTCCCGGGACAGGAATGCCGAGGTCCAGGGAGCGCCTGTCTCCTACACACTGCCACTGTGTGGTGCTGTCACCTTCCCTGGTGGCCTCTGCCCTAAGTGTCTGTTGGGAGCTCCCTGAAGGCACAGCCAGGAAGGGAGAACTCTGTATGTCCCCTGGGGCTCGCTGCACACTAGACACAGATGCTCAAGTCGTGGATGATCAGACGGTGACCACTGTGCGGTAATATTCTGAGTTGGTGCCATGCCAGGGACTGAACAGATGTGACCGGGACCCCCTCATAGACTCAAAATCCATTTCAGGACAGATGAGAAGGAAAGGAGGGAGGGGAAGGGGAAGATGGAGGCTCTGGCTTGAGCCTTGGATTGTTAGAAGGATCCAAGCTGTCCCACTCTGAGGGTGGGAAAGGGCGAGGAGAGGGCCTCTGTGTCCTTCCCATTTGGGACAATAACGCTGCAAGTGTAGCCTCTCCCCCAGCTCTGGGTCAGGGGAATTGAAAGAAGCCTCAAGCTGATAGCTAAGGAACTAAAATCAAAAAACAAGACACTATGGAGGAGCAAATTTTTGAAGCTCCTAAAGGAAGAGTACATTACTTTGTCATTCAATAAACCAACTGTGGGAAACAGCCATGTTTATTTCTTTAGGACTTAGGGCCACTCTGCAGGCTCAGGAAACCTGTGAGTTTCCATCCCCCACTCATCTGCTGCGCAATTCACACTGACGGAGAGCCACCCATCTGCCAGGCCTTGGGGCACACTTCAGTGGGTTCCAAGGATCACCTGAGCATTCCTTCATTTATTAGGAAGCTTGGATTCATTCATTCATTCATTCATTCAACAGAGCTCCACTGAGCATGGCCTGTGTGCCCAGAAGTGGAAGGAATCCTTCTGAGAATGGTTCCTCATTCTGTACCCTTCCTGCACCTCACTCAAAGCTTCAGGCCACAGAGAATTGGGCAAGACTCTCTGCTCAATTTGTGCTTCCAGAGGAGCTCCCCATGGCCTCAAAACTGAGTTAGACACCCTCCAAGATGCTCTCAGGAAAGGTCTAGGGTTCCCTCCCACAGGCACACAGCTTCTGAGTGGCCCAAGCCTCCTCCAAGGGAATCAGGGGCTGGACTGAGACCTCTCTCCTGTGAGGAAACCTGTGAGGAAGTTGTTACGGAAACTCCAGGTCCACTCTGTCCCAGGAGTCTCAGCTCTCCTTCCGCTTGGACCCTGCAGCCGCCTAGGTTGGGAGCTGAAACATCAACTGGCTCTGACCTGCCAAGTGGGAGGGGGACAGAGGAAGGACGGGACCTGGCTCGTGCTAATGCCGTGACCCCCCACAGGGCTCTCGCCTCCTCTCCCTCAGCCCCTGGCCAGGTCACCACCCAGAGACCTCCGATGGTGAATGTCCACATGGCAATTCACATGCCCCCCATAACTTGTTGTCCTCTGGCTCTTGAGCCCCTGCTTCTGCTCTCGTGCCCTTCTTTGGTTGTGAGGCTTTTAGGCCTTTGAGTGTCCCACGGATTCTTGTAACTCAGCATCTCAGAACTAAGTCCCTATCTATCCCTGAGCAAGAGCTTCCGTGGTCCCTGTAGCAGAGACGGGCAGTTGCGGCTCTGTTCCCTAATCAGGAATTTAGGATCAACCTCAGTGCTCTTCACATGCTCTGTGGCCCACTCAGACCTCTGCCCTGGTGCCCCCAGGTGGGGGGCTGTGCATATATTACTAGTGTCAAGTTAACAAATATTGACTGGAAATCCACTAGGCACAGGTGCTGGGTTCGAGAAGCTAAGAATATGGAAGTAAATAAAAAGCAGAGTGGCTCTCAGAAGAGGAGCCTTTCCTGCCCCTCCCATGCCAGGCATGGCCATGCAGGGTCATGCAGCAGAAACCTCCACCCAACCTTAGAGCTTGGCAGCTGGCGACCTGATATGGACCCTCGCCCCACCTCAACCCCAGATGGGGCAGTGACCACAGACCAGCAACCAGGGCATACCACTCCCCTTCTTTCCTTCTAAAGGGGAACATTTCCCCACCCATGCTGCTTACTAAGCACAGTGGGAAAGAGGGAGCAAATGCAGTAGGGCCATGAGGCGCTCTAGCCGAACCAGCAGGAGACTGGAGACCCTGGACTCCGAGCCCTCTCTGGAGAGGGTGAGGGGCCATGGGCAGTTTGTGGAATTCTTATCTCAGGCTGGTGCATCTGTCACCTGGCACTGAGCTGTGTTCTCCTCTTCCACTAGACAGTAGGATGTGCACCTGGCGCACAGAGGCCCTCAGCACGTGCTTACTGAACAAAGGAATGGATGAATGAATGAATGAAAGTCTAAATGTTGTCCCTACTTTCAAATTAGCATTTTCAATTGGAGAAAAGATGAGAGCAAACAAATGGGATCCTCCAACATATCACAGGTCGTCCGGTGACCTCGCCCCCATGGAGCAGGAGCCTGGGGCTTCCTTCCCGCTTCTCCCGGGCGCCCGTGTGCCTCTCTCCTTTGCCTCCTGCAGGGCTCCACTCAAACCTCACTGCCTCTGTGAGCCTCCACCCAACCCAGTGCAAAAACCGCGCCCCAACCTGTCCTGCCTGGCTCTGCTTTTCCTTGTGATGCTTATCACCAGCTGATGTCCTATATATATTTTATTTATTTTTGGCCACTTCTTGCCACAAGGAAATAAAGCTTCACCTGAGCAGGGATTGTCTGCTTTGTTTCATGCTGGATCCCAAAGCCCACAGCAGTGGCTGAGTGATCATCAGCCCTCAAAGAGGACAGCCAATGGCCATATGAGTGGCAAGTGACCATGACCCCAAGCCTCCCCGTCTCCACCTCTGTCTTGGCCAAACACTGCTACACTCGGAACTGCAGGGGACCAAGAAGGGGATGGGGGAGCTTTTGGCTGCTTTGGGGATCTTCTTCCCTATCATGTGCTCCTGGCAAAGATGTCATTCACTGCCCTTGTCCCATCAAGTCACAAGTATTGTCAAGTGAGCACCTGACTGGGCCAACCTGATCGCTGCACCTTAGATACAGTGGTTGGCCCAGGATGGCCATTTGATTCAATCTGGGCCACTTGTAATCTGAGGGTTTTTTGTTGTCGTTGTTGTTTTGTTTTGTTTTTAGTTCTGGGGTTTGAATCCAGGGCCTCACTTATGCTAGGCAATGACTAGACTACTGGGATACATTATTAATGCCTTTAAAAACTTTTAATTTTGTTTGTTTGCTTGGTTGTTTTGGGTTTTTTTTGTTTTTTGTACTGGGGATCGAACTCACAACCTCACACTTGCCAGGCAGGCGCTTATGCCACTGAGCTACAACTCCAGCCCTGGTTGGTTTTTTGAAACAAGATTTTGACATAGAGTTCAGGCTGACCTTGAACTTACTATATAGCACAGTCTGGCCTTGAACTCATAGCAATCCTCCTGCCTCAACCTCTATAATACTGTTATAAGAATGCACCACCACATCCAGCTAAACAGGGTCTCACTAAATTGACCAGGCTACACTCAAACTCTCAATCTTCCTGCCTCAGCCTCCCAGGTAGCTATTACATCCAGCCTCCCTGAGAGTTTTCTATATAATGAGTGTTTTTTCATCAGCTCTGCTAATCCAGAGCCTTGCCCATGCTAGGCCAGGACTCTACTACTGAGAAAGAGGATCTTCTTGCCCATCACATGGGAAAACCTTGTCTGAAAAATGAAACCAAGCAGAAACAATGAGAATCAAGAGATGGAAAGAAATATCTCTAATAATGTATGAGTCCTTTGAGTCAGTCATCTCTTTTTCTTGCTTTGTTTCCCTTCTTCTTCTTCTTCTTCTTCTTCTTCTTCTTCTTCTTCTTCTTCTTCTTCTTCTTCTTCTTCTTCTTCTTCTCCTCCTCCTCCTCCTCCTCCTCCTCCTCCTCTTCTTCTTCTTCTTCTTCTTCTCTTCTTCTTCTTCCTCCTCCTCCTCCTCTTCTTCCTCTTCCTCTTCCTCCTCTTCCTCTTCTTCTTCATCTTCTTCTTCTCCTCCTCCTCCTCCTCCCCCTTCTCCTCCTTCTCCTTTTCCTTCTCCTTGTTCAACTAGTTTGAGTCATGTGTCCTGCTTTGTAACAAAATGCTTACAGACATCAGTCCTTCAGTCCACTGTTCTCCAAAAGTAAAAAACAAAATCGAGTGTAAAACTCACCAGAGTCACTGGTGGCAGTGATACAATGTGCATGACAGTCATCCGTTCCAAGACACCAGGATGGTCTCTGGCACTTGGCCCAGTGGCAGGTGTCTAGGGCTGGGTTGGAAATTCCCAGCATTCCCCAGCACACAGGGTTGTGTTCAGACTTTGGGGTGGGGGTTCTGGACCACGCTTAAGAAGCCCTTGCATTGCCATGGTGAGGAATGAGTGATGGGGAGCTTGTGCGTGACAGCCTGATGAGCCTCCCACATCCCTCCAGGCCCCTGCAGACCGTTCTTGGCTGAAGTCTAGGCAGCCACTTCCCTCCCCAGTCTTTGCCCTTTTAGGGAATATCAAGTCCCACACTTCCATGTCCAATAAGGTCCATCACATCTGACATTGTTTAAGTTGGAATAATGACTGTTTTCTGTAAAGTGGGAAGAATTACTTCTCATCTTGGGAGTTTTATTTTCAGGCCATCACATCGATGAAACTTTGAGACTTGCCTAACTTACTTCAGTTTTTTTCCCAGCTAGATTTGCTTATTGCTTCTTGGACTGCTAAATTTAGAAAACAAGCAGCAAAGGGAAGGTTCAAAATAAGAAAGGAAAATATTTTCCATGTCATTTTTGTCAAAAACCGTTCAACCCCAACCCCCAAGCCTTGTAAGCTTTTTCTTAAAATATACACATACCACTAAATTTTAGATTTAAACAACTCCAACTCCTTTTAAATAATTGCTGCCCAATTTCCTTTTAATGCCAGTAAAACAGGTACCTGCTGGGTTCACCTTTCACTAACTTTCAATGAAACTGCAAATAAAAAAGCTCAGGTCCTCATTTATGGATGGCTTCTGACTTTTTTTTTTTTTTCTGAGTGTGCTACAAACCAAAAACACCTGGTGAACAAAATGCAACTCCCAACCACTCTGCTGTCCCTGGGAACAACATCTCTGATGCTCTGTCCCAGGTTGAAAGACTGCCATTCATTAGGAGAACTGGGAAGCTACGCACCATGATTCAATCTCTCTGAGCCCCAAGTCTCAGGTTCCAGCTCTCCCACATAAAAAGCCAGGTTCCCAGGGCTTCCCCAACACCTGCCAGTGTTCTTGTCCCACTAGTCAAGATGCTGTGGGTGACATAGGGCCAGGATAACTACAGGGAACCCCTAAATCAGTTACCAAGTATCCCTGAAGCCCTGCGCCAGACATACGCCTATACGCCATTTAACACTGCCTCACGAGCTATCATTACAGAGGCAGCCAGCCTGGGCTCTGAAGTCTGACAGCCCTTGGATGCAACGGCAGTTCTCACTGCTCTCCGGACTTGGATCTCACTTCCCTTTTCTGATGTGCTTCTTCATCTGGGAAACAGGAAGTGTCATGAGGCTTGAAGGAGATGACATAAATAAAGCACTTAGCACAGGGCCTGTCACATGCATTGTCTTTTTACCAGTGGGTCTCAATCTTGGCCACATCATAGATGCCCAAGAAGATTTTTAAAAGCCCAACGCTCAGGCCATACTGAGGACAAATTCAATCAGAATCTGGAGGCGGCACACAAGCTTCAGGAGTTCGGGATACTCTCCAGGTGGTTCCAGAGAGCTGCAGCTTCCTACAGAGGGTAAGGCATGGGCTGATGGAACCACAGGATCTGTTTAGAACAAGAAGGAACTTTCAAGGCTGTCTCCTTGGACCCTTCTACCCAGCAAGTCTTACAGTGAGTTTGATTTTTGACCTCCATTTGTGCTTGACTTTGACCATGAGAGGAGCCAGTCTGAAACTCAGTTTGAGCGTAGTTACCATAGAAACCCCCCACCTCACAGCACTTCCTTCCCACAGGACTGGGAGGCTCCAGTTCCATCACGTGTCAGGGAGCACAGGACAAAGGCTGCCTGGGGACACTCACCCGGGGCCTCCAGTTAGATTTCCCACCACATCCTCCTGTCAGTCCACCAGGGTACTGAAGACCTTATAGTTTATGACACGAGCAGTCTCTCTGAGAAAAAACTCTAGTGGCCTTATGCACCCCACTGGTTCTAGTTGTCTCCCTGAGAATGTGAGGCCCACTGCCCATTCCTTTAGGAAACCAGGTCAACCAGGGTTCAAAGCTGGGACAAGGCATCAAACCACTACTCCAGACTGGCTCCGCTCAGATCCAGCAGGTCCCGCTAGAGATATGTGGTGCGATAGCTCAGTTTCCACCTGCTTATCAGTTTATCCAGCTTGGGTAGGGCATTCCTGCACTGAGACGGGTACCAGAACCCTGCCTTGCCCCCAGCCACAGTGGTTGTAGCCCAGGGGAAAAGGACATATTGGGCCTCTTCTATAATAATGGGCCTATATTGACTGCTCATTGAGAGTCTACTGTGAACTGCGAGCTACGTTAGATGCTTATTTCCATCTCCACATACTCCATACTTTAAAGGAGTGGAAACAGGCCCAGGAGGCACAGGAGCACACCTAAGGTCATACAGCAGCTGACAGGCTGGGCTGGGGCTGGAATACAGGCTGTCTGGCCACAGAGCCTAGCAGAAAGCCTTCTCTCTGTGCCTTCAGACTACTCCTGGGCCGAGATGTGCCTGGCACTTCCTCCCAACCCCAAGTTCCTCAGCTCTAAGGCAGACTGGCCCGACAAGCACAGGCTGCAGGCTGCCTCCCTCCTTGGCGCGAGGCTCAGATGTGGACTTGCCCAGTGCTCTCACCTCTTGGCCTGCACATGGGCTTGGAAGCACTTCTCTGCTCATGGCTCAAAAGCACATGGAAAAAAGGAAATCTAGAAGAGTTCATGTTACTCAGACTAAAACATTCCATAGCCAGACAGCCCTGGATCAGCCTGGGCCCCCTGGGTCTTCCCAGTCAGGGACACGCTCAGGTCCCTGGTGACCGACGGCTGCAGTCACATCAAATGGAAGACAAAACCAATGCCCACTCAGGGTCTTGTCTGCTGTCATCCCAATCCCAAAAATGAGCTGGCCACACTGGCCAAAGGAGAGGAGAGGAACAGAAGAAACCACTGGGGCGGGGCAACCTTAGGGCTCCCCACATCCCAACAAATAACCTTCTAGCCAACACATGGTTCTGATCAGCACTGTTCTGTGAAGCAGCAAGTGCATAGTGCCCTGGTCTCCACACTATCACTGCACTTCAGGGGCTTCATAATTGTTAGGGTTTATACATTGTGTCAACTTGAGAAGTCTAGCAGCTTAATTAAGTAAGGCAGCAGCTCTACATCCTGGGGTGTAGACCATAAGCATTTACCTGGCCATTGTGTCAATTTGAGAAGGCCAAAAGTTTAGTTGAGAGACTCAGCAGGGAGCCAGGGGTCTTACTTGGTAAACATCCTCATCCTGTGCAAAGGAAGGCAAGGATGTTTGTGGATGCTACACCCACCCTGGGGGGGGGGTGTCCTGTGTACTATATAAGGGAGGAGAAGAAGCTTGGTCTTGCTCCTTTTACTTTGGCTGCTTTTGTTCGGTTGCTGCCTTGAAGTGCTATCCCCGTGCCATGCCACCCTGACTTGGAGCCAGCTGATTGTGGACTGAAACCTCCAAAAACTGTAAGCTAAATAAACCTTTTCTTCCCTAATTTTGTGTGTCAGGTGTTTTGTCTCAGCAACGAGTAAAAAGTAACCAAGACAATAGTCAAAAGCTGTATTGGAGTTGGACTTGTCTGATATTAACCAGCAAAACAATATCAATCATGGACTAATGGGCCGCCTAACACACAGAACACACACCTTTGCATGGGAGAAGATAACTTCCTGCCCCACAGTCTGAGGTCAGGAACAGCTAAGCCAGGATCAGTTCAAGCACTGGAACACCACAAGGCCCTAGTCACCAGCCAGGCATCTCCATTCATAACGCTTTTCAGAGTAATGGGCCAAATCAGCAGGTAGTTGATGTGGTACATTACTGGCATTGTTGGTCAAATCCAGAAGAACATTATCTATGGTTTGTGACTAGTAATTAAACAGTTAAGTAGTACTCTTCACAAAAGTATCTGCCAATAGCAAAGACCATGACAAAGATTTTTGGAATTAGATTGAACATTAAAGCAAAGAAGAAAGAGGAGGAGAAGGAGAAAAAAAAAGGAGGAGGAGGAGGAGGAGAAGGAGAAGGAAAGAAAGAAAGAAAGAAAGAAAGAAAGAAAGAAAGAAAGAAAGAAAAGAAAGAAGAAAAAGAAAGAGAAAAAACTTGGGAAAAAGTAGCCTGTCTCACATGAGATTTCCTTCAAGGATCTGTGAGGGTTTGAAGGTCTCCCCTCCCAAATTTATGTTGAAACTTTGTCACCATTGTGGGGCATTAAGAGGTGAAGCCTTTGAGGAGCTGATTAAACCCTCATGGATGGGCTTATACAAAAGGCTCCAGAGAGTTTTCCCTTTTTGCCCTTTCATCTTCTACTATGTGAGGGCAACTTGTCACCTTGGAGGGTAACAGGCTTCATTTTGGAAGCGCAGAGAGCAGCCCTCATAAGACACCAAAACTGCAGTGCCTTGATCTTGGCTTCCCAGCCTTTAGGACTGTGAGAAATAAACTCCTGTTGTCTATTAGCCACCAGTCTCTCGTATTCAGTTACAGTAACACCGATAGATTAAGCCAAGGCTACCACCAGGGGACATACAACTCAACTGTCCCCTCACCAAGACCATGCCCTTGGACATGTACCATTCCCTGAATTCAGTATTTTATTTAGATACAATATTCAAAGTGGCCATAAAATCTGGAAACACAGATAAAGTAATGTATTTTAAAGACACAACCTATTTATTACTTTCGAAATATGCCAAAGGTACAGTTTTATTCTGTGAGAAATCAGAGACATACTTTTGTGTGCCTTGGTTACGTTCACTTGTTGCTAAAACAAAATACCCCAAATCCACAAGTTAAAAAGAAAGAGCGGTTTGTTTTGCTTCACAATTTGTAGAGGTTTCAGTCTGCTGTCGGCTGACTCCAAGGCAGGGCAGCCTAGCAGGGGAGAGATAGCTCATGGCAGGCAGACAGGAAGCAGATCATGATCAAGGGAGGAGAGAGGGAACTAGATCCTTCTAGGCCACACCCTCAGTGGCCCACCTTCTACAATCAGGCTCTACCTCCCAAATCACATTTAGCTACAAACTCATAAGCGGGTCAATCCATGATCCAATCACCCCCAAAAGCCCCACTTATGAGCACAAGAGGTTTTGGGAGGACATCAAGATATAAACTGTAACAGTGTGTGTGTGTGTGTGTGTGTGTGTGTGTGTGTTACTGGATATTGCACCCTGGGCCTGACACAGGTACTCCACCATTGAGCCACAAGACATACATCTTCTGATCACAGCACATCACAGATGCATGCACAGGCATCAGTGGAAACGCAGTGTTTATTGGACAGTGTGCGAACCAGGTACTGCCTGTGAGAAGCAACTCTACGACATGTACTGTAACGTAGCCTAAAGAGAGCATTTACTATGAGTTGGTCCATGTCTTTGGGACCACCCAACCTGTAGCTAAAGAGACCTGAAAGGGAAAATACAGCTTATTCTTGCAAGAGACTCAAGAGTGTGAAGATATAAATCTTCTTTGACTTAATATAAAACTTCAATGCAATCCTGATCAAATAACAACTGTGTTGCGGGGGGGGGGTGAGTTTATACACAAGAAACAATCAGAGAAAATCTAAAAGAAATTAAATATAGGCAAATAGATGTGTCAGATAGTAACATGTATTGTACCACAGACTTTATGTATAACAGGATTCTACAGGTAAAAACCCAAACAGATCAACTGAAGAAAACGGAGAGGTCAGAAATAGACCCAGATACATAAGGAGGCTGGCACAAGATACAGCTGCAGCTGGGTGTGGTGGTTCATGCCTGTAATCTTAGCACTCTGAGAGACTGAGGCAGGAGGATCACAAGTTTGAGCCCAGTCTGGGGCTTCAAATGGCAATGGGAAGGGAATTACATGTCACTCTGCAAATGATGTTAGGAAAAGTAACTAGACAAGGTGGAAATGAATAAATCAGAACTCATTTCTTAAGCTGAAATGAGTCCCAAGTGTCTCAAAAATTTAAATTTGACTAAGTATAAAGAAAATACTGGTACTTTTATTTTTCAAATTTGGACATAAAAGCCAAATACCATCAAAGAAAACATGAAATAAAACACACCACTCTTAATAGAAAAGAAAAGTCACAAAGTCAAATACCAACACCACACTGGGAAAAAATATTAGTGAAAAGATCTAAGGGCAAAGGACTAACTTCTTTAATATACAAAGAGCTTTTCTAAGTCAATAAGAAAAGGACCAATAAATCAAAAGAAACCTGGGCATAAAGGATATGAAGAAGTAACTAACAGAAAAATGAAATGCAAATGTCCAATAATAAATAAAAAGATGCTCAACCTCAATGATTACTAAATAAGTACAAATTAAAACAACACATAATTTCTTGTTAGTTCTTCTGGCAAAATTCAAGAATAACTATCAATGCTCAGAATTTTGATGGTTTGAAGAAAAAGAAGTCTTACCCATGGTGGGTTATAAATTGGTACAACTGTGATGGAAAGCTGTTTGGCAACACTAGCATTTTAAATTCTACCCTTTGACTTGGCTGTGGTTCCATTTTTAGGTACAGTTACAGCTGCTTTCCACAACAGTCTCAGAACACACCCGTGCTACCAGGAGTCCCTCTGAGTCTGCATTTGTCCTGGTTCAAGTGATAAATTATATGATCACTTGACATTTCTAGGCATGAGCTCTACAATTAAACTCACATGAGCATGTGACATGGACAGGTACAATAACTGCAGCTTTATTCATAATAGAAAATAGTAGAAATAAGTGCCTATCGGTAGCAGCCTGATTAACTAAATTACAGTTTATCCTTGCATTAGAATTCTAAATGAGTGTTAGGAGGAATAAGTTAAGTGCATATTCATTTTGCATAAATGGCTCATAAATACACACATGTGCAAAAGCATAGGTGTATCTGGGAAAATACATGGCAAACTGCTCCACAGTGGTCACCTCTGGAAAGCAGCATGGGAATGACTGGGAAAAACTGAAGAATTTTACCTTTTCCTTTATAGAAGGCAGTTTTTGATAAAGGCAGCATTTACCACTTTATAATAATTTTTTTTTCAGTTGAATGAACCACACAGTTCTCTACCTAACAGGGCTGAGCTAATCGGGGTGCTTGTGCAGGTGAATTTAGGTGAGGCTCAGAGACCCAACTGGACCTCTCCTGAAGCTCAAGGCCAACAACTGAGAGTCAGGGTGCCAAGAAGAGAAACAGATCAAGGTAGATACAGCTAAGAGTCGGGCGCTGCACACTCAGGGGTGTGGGGAGGGTGGGTCTCCAGGGGGTGTCGGGCGTTGAAGTTGATGGATGGATTACTTGCCTTGATTTGTTTGTCCCACACTGAATTAAAAAATCATAACATCACTTTGCACCTCATAAACAGACAGAGCTATAATTTGTCAGTATATAATAAAAAACAGAATGGGGCGTGGGTTAAAAAGCCCCCCTGGCTGCAGACCCTGACCACAGAGACACCTGAAGAGATCGACAGTTACACACACGGGCGACGGTGCCATTTCCTTCTCTATTTTGTGAATTTTAAACACTTTTTTAAAAAAACCTTTTCTAGAGTGTCTGGCGTTGAGTGCTTAACTCAGTAACACAGTGGAAGCGGGTGGGCAGCCCGAGGAGAGCTGCACAGCGCTGCCAGGCAGACAGCCCCTCAGGCTAGCCCACCAGCCACTCTCAGCACTGCCAGTTAAGCTGGGCATGCGGTTTACACTGCAGCAGGAAGGAGGTAATAGCACTGCTCAGGGGGTGCGGAGTGCATTAAATAAAACCATCGCATGGAATCCACGGGAGGCCCTCGCTGCACAAGAGCACAGAGGGTGGGCGTGGAGCGCGATGTCCCGAAGGCCTCTTCCGACTCGCACATCAAATGATCTGTAACAACATCCACTCTTCTCATCATGGTTCCAGACATATTTATTGCAGATTTGGGAGTAAATGCTCAAAACACGGAGGACCAGGTCTCTGGACAAGGCCACAGACAAGCCCTGAACTTCGGTGTAGGTGACCGATAGCTGTGCATGGCATGCAGCTGGTGCTTGGGTGTGTCTGCACGGGATGGTACAGGGTGCCCCAGAGAAGACTCATTACTGTGGACGCTGGACAAGTGGCCAGCAGGTTAGATGAAGTGTCGCCAAATGATACTTGCTCCTTCGAGGGGCTTTAAACTTCAGACAGGAGAAAAGAATACCAACAATCCCTAGGATAGGGGAGCCTCAGGAAGCAGGTCATCCTGTGAGCCCCTCTGGTGGTTCCCGCCAGGTGTGTGAGCTTGGCAGATGGCATGTTGGCCTTGGGTCCAGAAGGGAAGAAATAGGTATCTTAATGTGGCTAAAGAATCTTCATAGGGAGTGGCACTATGGCTTAATAGCAGATAGTGCTTTGCCTCTTTATCAATATCTTCGAGTATTACTCTAAGTCACTAGAATGGTTATTAAATTGTGTCCCTTTGGGAAACAGTCCAGCATTTCTAGGGCTGTGTCCTTTGTACCCAGCCTGCTCTATTTTATTCTAGTACCTCTGCCTAGTCATGGCAGAAAGTCCCAAAGCTCTCATACACCCAGAAGATCTAAGTTTAACTTTGGAAAAAGGGACAGACGTGTGTAACTATGTCCTCTTGGGGTGGGGAGCTAACAGGACTTGAAAGTAGGCCAAGTCACTTGCTCAAGGCTAAACAGCACACAAGCTAGAGATGGATTTGAACCCAGGTGGTCTAACTGGAGAGCCCAGATGTTGAACTGAGGTAAGGAGTTAACAGGATTTCGAGGCAGCTGCCCCGCTGGAAACCAGCAGGCGGCTGCACTTTGGGGTGATACAAGGGAGAGGGAAAGCACATGGTTAAGCCAAGAGCAAGCCACTCTTCCCGAGATAGGGGCGCAGGGTGCAAGGCAAACTGAACCTGACCCAGGCAAGTGAACTAAACTCCACCTCAGCCAGTCAGAGACCCCAGACCCTGTCACAGCTCTGGGAAGGATTAAATGGCATTCCTCTGAGACCCCGAAAAACTGAAAAGCTTCTCCATGTGGGGCTGCTTGGTCTGTGGAGTGGCCACCTCTGCTGTCTGTGTTCTTTCTTATAATAAATTTGTATTTTATCTTAGCCTTGGAACTTACTTGTATATTATTTCATCTTGTGTGTAGCTATGAATTCATACTAGCAGGTGACACTGTCACCTGGGATTCCTACCTATTATGAGTTTTTTCAATGCTGAGGATTGAACCAAGACCTCACACATGTTAGGCAAGTCCTGTACCACTGAGCCTCAGCCCCAGCCCCTGAGAGTCCTTCTGCTGCTGTTGCTGCTGCTGCTGCTGCTGCCTCTTCCTCTTCCTCTTCCTCTTCTTCTTCTTCTTCCTCTTCTTCTTCTTCCTCCTCCTCTTCTCTTCTTCTTCTTCTTCTTCCTCCTCCTCCTCCTCTTCCTCTTTTTCCTCTTCCTCTTTTCCTTCTCCTTCTCCTTCTCCTTCTCCTCCTTCTCCTTCTTCTTCACTACTGGGGATTGAACACAATGGGGTAGTATAGCCCTTAAAAAACAAATTTTTGTTTTTAATTTTGAGACAGGTGTCACTAAGCCTCTAAATTGCCCAGGCTGGACTTAAACTGTCAATCCTCCTGCCTCAACCCTTCAGAGTGCTGGGATTCAGGCACTTGCTACCACACTGGGCTCCTAGAATTTCTGCTTTAATCATGAGAAAAATTAAGCACAAAGATGTTCTCAACAATCTTATTTATGAGAATAAAAATGTAAACACAATATATGTGTCAATGAACAGCAGGGAAAAGAGTAATTTATGTTGTTGACTGCATATTTAGCAGTCAGTTACAATTTTTTTATGTAGGCTGTGGGGAAATAAGTAGGGGATTTATTTTTAAAATGAGATTGGGATTGTACAGAGGTATTATTTCTCCTATAATCAGTTCAGTATTACTCACAATAAGCAAGAAGTATAAACATTTTAAGTTCCACCAATAGATGGATGGGTGAAGAAAATGTGGTACCTACACAAGTGGAGTCATATTCAGTTTTTAAAAATAAGGAAATCTTGCCATTTGTGAAACATGGGTGAACCTCGAAGACATTAGGCTAAATGAAATGCACTAACTGATAATCACAGAAAAACAAATATTGTGCAACTCCACTTATCTGAGGCATCTGCAATGTCAAATGCATAAGCATCAAAACATCAAATGCGTGGTCTCCAGGAGCTAAGGGTAGAGACAAGTGGGGAGTTAATCTTAGGCACAAAGTTTCCATCAAGCAAGATGAATAAACTGAAGACACGTACTGCATAACGCTCTACCTACAGTTAACAATTATGTCTTATGTACTTCAAGAAGTGTTTAGAGGGTAGAGCTCATTTTAAGTGTTCTGACAGTTAACTACAATAAAATACAATTAACCTGGGCATGGTGGCACATGCCTATAATCTTAGCATTCTGGAAGGCTGAGACAGGAGGATGGCAAGTTTGAGCCCAGTGTAGGTAGCTTAGTTCACTTAGTGAAACTATCTCAAAATTTAAAAAAAATTTTTTTTAAAGCTCCGGGGATGTGGCTCAGTGTGAAGGCCCTCGGTTCAGTTCTGAGTACTGGAAGAAGAAAACACTTAATAAGATACTTTACTACAAAGTAAAATAAACTGGAAAACTATCTATGGACTGGGCATGGTTGTACACACCTGTAATGCTAGCTAATCAGGTGGCTGAGGCAGAAGAATCACAAATTCAAGCCCAACTTAGTGAGACCTTTCCTCAAAATAAAAAGGCTTGGGATGTAGGTCAGCAGTCCCTGGGTTAAATGGTTTAAATACCCAATGCTACAAAAAATTAAAAAAATACTTCATATGGAATTAATAGATTTGCATCTTTCTACCTGTTGACAGGTAATCTACTCGTAGTTCCACAAATTTTCTGAATCTCCATTTCTCATTTATAAAATAGTAATGGGACCTGGAAAAAAAGTTATGGGATATCTTCTATATGCAATGCACTGCAATGATTAAAAATAATCCAGAAGGGCTAAGAGTGTAGCTCAGTGATAGAGCAAGTGCTTATAGCATGCTCAAATCCCTGGGTTTGATTCCCATTGCTACCACTGTGAACAAACATAAAATAATGGGGAAATACAATATTTAACATGGAAAGATGTTCACCAGGCACAGTTAAATGGGGAGAAGAAACAAGCTACAAATTAATATGCACATCGTGATTCCATTTTTGTTTCTCTGGGTGTTCTTGTTTATCTTAATGAATAATTATTGCTGTGTCAAGAAAAACAGCATTTACAATATCATTCCCGAAAGCCCTGTGGCAGCACAGAGAACTCACACAATAAGGGGAGGAGAAGGCCAGATGCGGACTGCATGTACTCTGTGATTGCAGTTATGTAAAAATTAGGGACCTTGGCAGGAAAGGCCCAATGAAAAATAAAAACTGTGATTTGTTAGGATGGAAAGATTAGGGGTGATTTTCTGTCCTTTTCAGTTGTTGTTACTATGTTTATGTAATTTTTAGTTTTTAAGAGAAGAAAAAATTCCTTTCAGAGTTGCTCTCTGCAGCTTCTGCTGTCCTTGGAATGGTTGTCTTCATGGTAAGGCTGCTTACTAAAAAGGGTGCCTTCCTTGGGCTGAGGTCCCAGCTCACTGGCGCCTTCTATGGGGAAGGAGTGGCCCCTTCAGCATGCGGCTGGCCCCAGCTGGGTGATGTCTCTCCCCCTCATTACTTTACTATTTAGCAGCCTCGAGCCCTGACCCCAAGCAGCACCCAGATGTGGTTGGCCAACTGACCCTCCCTTTGGGTTTTTCAGCACCTTCAGGGGCCTCCCTGTTGACTGTCTTGGGTCTCATGGGTCAAACCTGCCAATGGGGAAGCTTCTGTGCCAGGGCTTCTCCGGGACAGAATGAAAGCTAAAGGAAACCAGTAATAACAGATGGGTGTATATTTCACAGCTGGGAACCACACACTACCACACACAGCTCCAGGGTACCTTGCTCTGTGGAATGTATACATCTCAGCAAACTCATCCAAACCCTTTAAAATGTTCATAACCTCTAGTATAGCAATCTGGATTCTAATGTGTTTTAAATAACAAGGATATGAAGATGTAGTACAAAGACAGACTGCTCAATATTTTTTATAATAGCAAAACATTGGAAATAATCTAACGATTGGAGATTGGTTAGATAAATCATGGCACATCATAAAGTTGCCATGAAAAATACAAGGCACTTGGTTAAATTAATAGAACTTAAGACAA